>JAECUM010033771.1:0-10498 GCA_016617855.1 Megalonaias nervosa
GCCATCTTCCAGATTACTTTGCGTAAGTTCAGTTTAAAGGATTTTCATCCTTCACTCCGCTGAATTCATTTTTTGTTCCCTATAACACAAGAGAGAGAGAAAAATTAGAGAGAGATCGTGAGGGAGGAAAGTTGTATTTTATAGTTAAGAATGATCAATGAGCTGTACAAAACATGAAGGTTGTATCATGCAGATAACGTAGCAAACTTTAATTATGACGTAATCATGACATCACTTTTTTAATTATATCAAAACTATTTTTAAAATTAAACTGAAACAAAATATAATTTTTAACTCGAATATCAGACTGGAAACAAAATATTTAGTTTAAAACTGCTTATTTAGCATAATGCTTTTATGGTCACAGCATAATGCAATAAAAATAAATATTTGATGTTTCTTCAGTAAGGGCGTTATTTTTTTGAATGATAAAATATGACAGACTCTATTACGTTTTCATTATTTTGTACAGAGGAAGTTTTACACTAGAGATAGAGGTGCATTATGCAAATGATGCGTCGAGAAAGGAGAGACCGCGTTCTGCTCGATGTATTTCAATGCATTTCGACAAAAGCCCGTAGCTAAGAGAGCAGACATAAGCATTGAAACCAGCTTGGACTGGATCTTAAGTTTACTGTATATGTTGTCATGAAACTGATGCATAATCATCTACAATATTATATTTATCACGATAAATATCTCATTATGTAATTTTTGAAAATACATTATGCGTATTAGAACAATATAAATAAGAAAAAAGGGAGATATTCAGCTTTATTTAGAAAGAAATAATGCAGACTACAGACTAAATAATGATTTATGTGATTCTGAAGAGTCATAAATGCATATACATCGTAACTCTAATATTAGGTATAGATTTTCAAATATATATTATATAATTTTGAAATAACAATGGAATATATTTTCTTGGATATTTTTACGTGAAATGTTTTACCACAATCATGACCAGTGAACCATGACCAATACACGCAGTACAGCATTAGAAGGCAATTTTATTTACTAATAAATCTTCTAAAATAAATTTTCAAGGGACGAATGAATAGGGTACATAAATAGATCATTGATAGCTGTTCTTACGAAAGCAGTATCATTTTCCTCTAAACTCTTTGTAACTTCATATTTAACCAGAATAAAGTAAAATATATTTTAGTTGAAATATATGTTCTAGTAGCACAATCCTTTCTTGACGCGTCCATGGATGCTTATGGACGTTTGATCACATCACAATAAGACTTTAAGAACTGCCAAATATTAACTTGCGATCTGTGCTTAAAATGCACCGTTTAATGTTTACATAACACTCGTCTGCATTAGGCAAAAAGGGTTAAACTTTTGTATCTTCCAAAATTCGAATGTACATCTGTAATTTCTAGTCCTGAATGCCATCATAATATCTTCAATACTTACAAAACATTAAAGCTACACATTATTTTCTAAAAATGTTTTCGCCATGAATATCATTTAGTTGAACCCGTTGGCGGCGCCCGTTTTTGTCACTTTGTTTTAGTAATACCATGAGCTTGATGTTTTAAGTGAATTTAGTTAATCGCGTGTCTTTCTTAGTTTTGAAATCTTTATTCACCATCTGTTTGAACGTCTTTACTGCACGTTTTGAATAAATTTATTGTTTGTTCCAGCTCTACAACTGTTGTAGAAAATCCTTTCTTTATGACAAGCTCGACTTTTTGCTCAGAATGAAGGCATGTTAACCATGTCTTTGCAATTATGATTTGTTATATAAATTACACCAGAACTCATTTTTATCCGTTTAAAACATTTTCCCCCCAAATGAGCATCACACATACGTAATAAAAGTTCCAAATGACTAAGGACTTGGGCACATTTTGACTAATCAACATTTAGAAAAAAGGTTTTATGTGTGTGCCACAATGTTATCTTTTCCATCTTATTAGCTCCCTTTTGTATTGTGAGAGTAACTATTTGAATCTTGGACGGCACACTTAAAACAACCGATCAATGAAAACCAGAGGGACAGTCCAAGTGATCATTTCCGGTAAGGTATGTAACTCTACTAAATGCATATGCCGTGGATATCTACGTGCAGATGGTACTGATGTCGTCACCCATAGGTGAATGTAATACATGCAACATATTTACCTTACAAACTTCAACAAACTTATGTTTGTTTGTTTGCTTGATTCCTGACTGCACTTTAACGTAGACACATTATATATATATATATATATATATATATATATATATATATATATATATATATATATATATATATATATATATATATATATATATATATTGAGGGTATTAACTAGATCATCAGAGCTTAACACGAGCAGTATTAGCATATAAATTGGGATATGAACCAGATTTTACGGGAAATATAATCACCGAACAAAATGATATGGTTAGTGACACAGCTGATGACTAAATAAAAATAGGATCATCTCGATAATACTCATGCTTTCTCCCTGCAATATATACAGCACCGCAAGAGTGCATCCTCCTGTAAATCAATTAATAATTCTGATACGGTAATCCACAATGCTAAGTTTTGTCTCTACAGCTGGGAGTCAAGATCATATGCAAAGAAATTGGCCATTGACATTCACGGCTTAGTTTTATGTGCTTGTACTACAAAATACTTATCATATTTGTGTTGTACTTGATTTATCTTGGAAGATAAGTAATAAAACATTGTTTAAAATAAAATTGTTGTTTAATCATGCTTGATTTCCTGGAAGCCCTTGCATTAAACTCACCTGGGAATACTATCCGAATGAAGACAAAGGGTTTCATAGTTAATACTTTTGTAGTGGTTCATTCAAATAGCCATGGACATCGAATGTTTCCCAATCGCAAATTGTTGACAATGGTAGACAAATCACGAATAAACTGATATTCGTGTATAAGAAATCATTATGGTCAATTAGCAGCAAACGTAATCATCTCGATATTTTATATTGTATAAACTTTCAAAACAGCGTTGTAATAATGGGAATTATTCGTATGTTAATAATATAAATCCGACAATGTTAACTATTACTGTTTACTGACTTTGATTTAAATTTTATTTCCCACTGATACTATGGCATATAAACTACTGGGCTAAGGGTGACCGAGTGATCTAAAGTGATTACCTTTACCGATCACTGCAGTTTCATCTGTATGCCGAGTCTCGGGCTCTGCCATTATGGGTTGAGAGAAGATACCAGTAGCTTCCCGTGCGACGATGGTTCGCTTCCTCCACCGTGTATACTAGCAGCCATGTAAAGCCTATCTTGAGCTGTGAAATGGTGTTAAATGCCGAAAGGAACAACAAATAAAATGTGCAAAGTTTTATTTCCCTTTTTCACATCACATTCATTTCAAGAATGGAATTGTTAAAATTTAATGTTAATGCCAGCGCTGATACGCAATACAGATACAAGCTTAGTTTAAGCTATCTATTTTGATAATAATTATAGACTGTAGTTATGCCGATATCTATCTATCTATCTGTCTATCTATCTATCTATCTATATATATATATATATATATATATATATATATATATATATATATCATTAGTACTGTTATTTATGACTATCAATCCTACGTAAACATAATAATCCTGTCGGTCAGCCTAGAAATCGTTCAAGGGAGTTAAGCTAGGAATCTGCGATAAAACATGAGAGAGAGAGAGAGGGAGAGAGAGCAATTAGCGAGAATATGCGAATATAATTCTACATATATGGGCACTGCATTGAGAAAAAGATTAAAAAAAAAAATGACACAAAGTACGGTCATAACAATTGTTTTACCAAGTTAAATATCCAGGTTTGATATTGAATTTTTTTTATACATGTACACACACAGTTTGCTGTACTAATATCTTTCGTTCGGACTTTTACGTATACGCGTATTATTACGTTTCGTTACGTTTATGTTTGTTACAAGATGCCTTCAAATACATGTTATAGGCATCTGTTTTGTGTGATTACTTTAGGTTGTAACTATACTCGTATAAATAAAAGTATGAACGTCAGATGACCCTATGGCAAATAATTAATCGGGTTAAGTGATTTACGTACTTAAGTTGAGTGGGTCAGCATGCAAAGGATTTAGTGAACAGGAGCACTCCCTGAGCGATCATCATCTTTGGCAGTTGCCTGGCCTAAATTGGGAAGACAATGTAATATATTATACACACTTTCACTGAGATTGTTACGTTGTGTTGCTGATGACTTATTTTTGTTTATGGTTATTCACCAACAACGAGGAAATCCAAGAACAAGCAACCACGGTGATAACGAAGTGTAGCAAATGTAATCGTTATTATAATGTACATTGTTTCCAAAGTTATAGGCGGTTGCAGACAGTGTTCCTGTGCAAATCTTAATTTCCTTAAGATCATGAGAAAGAACATGGATTAAACCGGTCGTTTGAACTTATAACATTACATTCAAAGCCATCAAAACCATCAAACAGGTGAATGAAACTGATGTTTCATATGACACACCATTATCACATACGCCATATGTTTTGGAACCTTGATCCTTTACCTTTTGTATTGTTCACAAATTCATTAATGTGAGAAAAGTCTTAATTTTATATCGAAAATGTTGCAAGATGCACTTTGATTTTGAATCAGTCGGTAGAAACTAGAACCAACGGAATTTCGAGAGGAATGCTTAGTCAAATTATATGAAGTGTATATTGTACTCTGCGATATCTGTTGTATCCACTTGACTTGATTGTGCATTTTGTGCGTCTTAAATATGATAACAACAATTACAGATATAGCAGTGTCATACGTCTTTCTAAACTGCAAAATCGTATCCACTGTTTATACATTGCCTAGAAAGATGTTTTTTATAACAAGAAGCTATATATACAACTCAGATGAAAGGAGACCTGGCGACTCCAGTTATGACCTTCCAAAGTTCAATTGTCGCAGATGAAGTAATTCTTATCTAACGGCTTTTGTCTTCTCAATTTACCTAAACAGCGTACCAAGAAAATACGCAGACCTTCAAAGAAATAATATTTACCTTTATAGATGACTACACAATTTATATTGAATGTAAGGTTAGCTTTACTGAAGTGCTTCCACCTGCGTATGGGTTATTGAAATATCATTTTCAACTCTGCGCATTTTTCTTGTGGTTATTTGGTGTTATTTCCCATTGATTTTGCATTGTATTGGACATCCCCTTGAAGCGTTTAGACTTTGTACGCCGGGATACAACTTTGTATAAATGTATGCAGATATCCTTAATAATTTTAGTATCGTTATTCTACTGTGATTAATTGGATCTGGTGGCACATTTCGGGAGTGGGCGAAGAGAGAGAGAGAGAGAGAGAGAGAGAGAGAGAGAGAGAGAGAGAGAGGCAAGGTGAAAATGAACGAGGATTGTGAACACAATCTGCAGCACAATATTTATTTTTTATTGCCTCTCATCAAATATGTCATCTTGAAGCATAGGTTCTTATTCATGCTATGATATATATATGTGTGTGTGTGTGTGACACAAAAGTTGGAAATATATGTTTGAATAAAAGAACAGGTATTCGTGGAACCATTACGTTTAGAATTTTTTAATTTACTTTTTCTCAACTTGTTGTGCATTATTCCCAAATGGTATAGATTCGATTGGATATTTGATTGTTATTGTTACGTGTCATCAACATGTAATCCATTTTATCAATTTGTGCTCGTATCTTTGACTTTGTGGTATATGTGTGAAATCATTGTATGTCAATGAATAAAAAAAAGAAATTGAAGATCGCATGCAAAACTGTCTGGAACACATAATCCGCATTTACATTTAAATTTTATTATATATTTTTTATTAATTTATTTATAACGCTAAATATTATTATTATTATTATTATTATTATTATTATTATTATTATTATTATTCAGTAAAGTCTAATGATCATCGACATGCTTACTGCTGCCATCAGAGGACGATGATGACTGCTTGGAGAACAAAAAGATGATGTGAACACAATAGTTATAGTTGCTTGGAAGAAAACGATGACGCTATTTAGGAAATGACGATGTCCGAAGAATAAACCGTTAATAGAATCTTTGAATTTCATCGTGACCTTCAGAATATTGCCCTGCTGCTGACGGGCTTTAATTCATCCCACTCCTTAGGCATACCTGCTTTGGATTTGTCAAATTTATAAATACATTATCACATTCAGTAAAACTGTTGACATTGACTTGATCATGTAAAATTTCATAAGATGCAGCCAATGTTGTATATCATGTTCGTCAAATTTGAATATTCATGTATATCATATATGATGTTCGTCGAATTCGAATTAAAATTCCGATGAAACACAGTCGTTATCTGAATGTTTAAGCTGTGTGCTCTTAGTTAGGTCATATCAGTAATTACTGCTGACATGTGATTGGTCAGGTCATTGCTGAGATGGACAGGCAGCTGACGTTTCGATTCAGCAAAATATACATACAGCTATTTCCCAATGTTTTTCAAAACGAATCCATAGTATTTTGTTTCTTCAAATTTACATTTTAGCATGCCATGCTATCTCCCCCATTTTGAATTCTCGGCATTCACAAAAGTGATCAAGATCTTATCACGATGGTGACTTAGATGAGGCTGTCTGGATGTTACAGAAGGTAGTAACGCCTTCTACTGTGTGAATAACAAATGTATCATAGGATTCCTAACAGCGACAACTACATATTTCCTTTCCAATTCTTCATATGTATGAGGACATCTGGCTTTTAATAAATAATGTCGATATGGAGGTTAAGTCTAAATGTGGCTGTGGAATCAAGGTGCCTCACACTGGGGCATCATGTCCTACTCGGTAACATTTATCCTTACACCAGGCCGATCAGACCTAACAATAACCTCTTAACGCTTAGCGCCAATCAAGGCAGCTGTTAGTACAATTTTGATAAGTCTTTGGTATGACTTCGAAGCGGACGCTCTAACCACCTAGCAGTCATCAAGCACAAGATACAAATGTTTAATGAGCGTGGGTGATTTTTACACGTACTGATATGACCATTTTTGAAAGCGCTGCTCATATGCTAGGATGGATTGTTTGACCTCTTTAAAGAGCATTGATGAGAAGACAGAAACGATAAAGAGAACACACGTATCTGGAAACATTGGAACACTTTACCCTCGGATCAGATGGAAGTGCGAAAATTAACTTTCGTTCATTATAGATGATATATTGAACTCCATTGATAGTACCAAAAAAAAACCCCGGACATGTCAGCTAACTTTTAATCCTAATATCACAAAGATGCCACACTAGGTAGATATGCAGTCATTGATGGATTGAAGAGATGTTTCAGAAACAGAAATATACAGACGTTACTTCCGTGTCTTCAGCTGTTTCACAAGAAAGCTTTAGATAAGACGGGTAACCTACTTTGAGAGATTTCAAGAATGTTATGAAAAAACGAAGGAAAACAAAATGCAGCAAACGACCGGGACAGCCACAGAGGTGTAAGAAAAGAAAGTAAATAGATAATTCTTCCAAGCTCTTTTGCTCAAACACCTAGTATGACAGCCTCCCTGTTGACAAATTCTCCTACTCCCACACACGAGGAAACGAATACCTAGGTCAAAAGGATAATGTCCATATTATCTTCAGAAAAGAAGAACCAAGGGAACACGAAGTGAATAAATATGAATAGATTTAACCAAGTAACCGATCACTACTCCTATTGCTATTGCTTGTCAAACATGTCAAGCATAGACGATTGCCACACCAACAACCTAACAGCAGTATTTAAGAGCTGCTGACATGCTGAAGAACAAAAATAAAAGTAAACAATATGGATACATTTTTAGCCAGCAATGACTTGAATCATGCTCATGCTTATGACTACAGAAGAATTAGAATTGAGCAATTGACGTTCACGTTTCACAAATGCATTCAGCAAAACTTTTCTAGCAGTGAAACAAAGTACAAGGCATCGATAATCAAAGCCATACATGTATATCAGATGTCTCTCAATGATTGTAGTGCAATATAATTTACATATAGGTATTTTGTGTCATTGACGTGTTTTAAATATCCATTTGTGTAGTTCCCTAGAGTTCAAAAACATGTTCAGAGCATTAAAACTAGCTATATTAAAAACAATTGAAAATAAATTACGCAATTCAATCTCGCATCGCTTCCACTAGAAATATTTCTTGTAATACTTTAGGGGTCTTACAGCATATAACTAACGAACGAAGCAAGTAACACCTGCGTGAGGTTGGCTAGATGCATATGTTTCCAAGGACCTCAAAACAATATTTATCAATTGAAAGGTTCTTAAGCGCGACAATAACAAACAATTTTTCCTCCAATCAGCTAAAAGCTACATATTTGGCCAATAAGTCGGTATCAGACTGACACAGAAGTAAAGGAATTAAAAATGAAATACAGGATGGAATTGGAGTTAAGGCAGCTCGAGCTTCCGAAAGAGGAGAAACAAATGCAGTTGCAATTAGAAGAGAAGCAATTGCAATTTGAGAGAGAGAGAGAGAGAGAGAGAGAGAGAGAGAGAGAGAGAGAGAGAGAGAGAGAGGAAATGAAAAACAAATGAAATTGCAATTAGAAGAGAAGGAGAGAGAGACAGGAGAGGGAGAAATATAAACAATTACAATTATAAGAAAGAGAGAGAGAGAGACTGAGAGAGACTGAGAGAGAGACTGAGAGAGAGAGACTGAGAGAGACATTGAGAGAGAGAGAGAGAGAGACTGAGAGAGAGACTGAGAGAGAGAGACTGAGAGAGAGAGACTGAGAGAGACTGAGAGAGATAGAGACTGAGAGAGAGACTGAGAGAGAGAGACTGAGAGAGACATTGAGAGAGAGAGAGAGACTGAGAGAGACTGAGAGAGAGAGAGATTTATCATATGTGAAGGGGTCAATTATTATGTTTGGGGAAAGAAGGTTTTATGAAATTAGTATACTCCAAGAGAACGTACAAAGAGAAAACAGCAACAAAAACCACACAACCACTTCTGTAAGTAGCGCTTAGTGTTTTCTTTTTAATTCCAAATTAGAATTAAATGTACACACAATAGAAGACAATGACACATCTAACACAATAGACATAATGCCAAAAGATGGCACTGTTGTTAAAAATAAAATCTAACAAAATCGCCTAAAAGCTCATTTTGTTGAATATTATAATTGTGAAGATATCATTAAGACAGTAATGAGAACAGTAGGGCATGTAAATAATGATCCACAGAATCACGCAAGCCTGACTTACGTCATGGAGTCACATACATCATGGGCAATGAAAATGGCAAAAGGCATGCAAAGAAGGTTCTGCCTTCATTCTCTCTTCAACTTACATGGAGAATGAAACAGCAGATTAGAGAGGAGAAGACTGTATAGCTAAATTCAAGAACATTTAGTATCAACCATATAATGCTACTGAAATTCAGTAATAAAGATATAAAACATTATGACTCCATCAATATAGGACCAGAACTTAACTACAAAGAAAGAGTTAGCGATTCATTAACGCAAAAATTTATCTCGCTCATCTACAGTGTAATATAAACTATAACTAACCAAAATATATCCATTATTCATTCATAATTTTTTAGGATAGTATTTTCACCTGTTTATGCAAGCCTTATTAGAAAACGATGCACTAAGTACACATAACACTATATTGACCCAAACGATAATTCAAGAAAGAACAAGAAAGTAATATTTGTGATAAAGCTGACATTATTTATGATACCTCAGCAAAAGACTGTACTGTAAGAAATGGACAATGTTTCATAAACACACATTCTGAATAAAAAAAAATCTCATTGGATTATATTTAAAATCCAGTCAAGAGTGTCATATTAGAGTGATACTATCGTGATAAAAATTGTAAGTTACGCAAACGCACCCTTTGTTTCCTTTCACGTTTACACATTTACATCGATCTGGCCTTTGATTAATAAGATGTTAAATAGTTGTCAATAAGATGAATAGTAATCAACCTTAAGTCAACTTACATGTTTCACCTCCTTATAGTGCATAAATTTGTAAATAAAGGACACAACATTGAGACTTCTTGAGTGTCCTTTAAACTACTACTACTACTGATAGTAATAGCCATAATCATAACGTTAATTAGATTAATGAATATAAATGAAATTCAGCGCCCCTTGAGACCCTCTAATAAACTAACTACATACATAGATATTTCGAGTAACATAATAGCCAACACCATAACGAATAAAAAAGCTATATAAATGTAAAAGTTGAAGAACAAACATAAGTCCGAAAGAATATATAAAAACAAACTTCAAAAGTAATTGTTCATTTATAACGAGTCTGTGGCTAGACTTAAAAATTATTTCCAACAGTGTGCTGGAATTACACAATGTCAAGAATTCTATGCCATGACTTCAGAATACTGAAAACTTGTTTTGAATAACATTTAATACTGTTCTAACCTAGCACCATTTAAAAATGCAAGTATCACTTAGTTTCAGAAATGATATAATTTATATGG
>JAECUM010033772.1:0-51456 GCA_016617855.1 Megalonaias nervosa
ACCTGTAGGCGGAAATTGTAGGTAACGGAAAAGAGTTGTTGCTCTTTGTCTATTTATTATAGAAAAGACGAACTGTGGTATTTGGGTGGGCTGGATTCGGGAAATAGTGGGGCTTATACTCACAACGTTAATGTGACCGGATAAATATTCTGGAAGCAACATATTTTCCTAAAAGAATTGGTTTCAGTCAATTGGGAGACCCGTTTATGTCCTCATTCCTCTATGAACAGAGGTGAGGTTATTTACTTCTAAAAGTTAATATTTAAAACAAGATTGTATACATGGTGGATTCCATGCGACAGGTATATCGCCTACCCACCACCCATCCCACCCGCTAAAAGTTTATCAATACCCTTAGTTTTATTTATTGTTGTTCTTATTGCTTTTAGGTTTTACTCCATTTTTAGCGCACGATACATAGTGTAACAAGCCTCTGTGGGGTAAATTGGACATATTCAAACAGACGTAGCTATTTTTCGCAATTCACTTTGGGCAATCAATTCGGAAAATGGCTGCCAAAATGTTGACAATAATAGAAAAATAAAATATTCCAGAAGGCTGGGCTGGGAACATTCTCATGATCCCATCCAATCAGTAAAGATAATACTGCGCAAGAATTTCATGGGTTTATTTGGACCAATGATTATCACACAATGTGATATGTCTGCATGTTGTATTATCAAAAATATTAAACTACACACACTATATGTAAAGTGTACTGACTATGTGATAATATTAATAATGATAATAATAATATTAACAAAGATAACAAAAATAATAAAGCATTATTTCAAATTAAAAAAGACAAAAGAAACATATAGTGTTTCTACTGTAACCAGGGACATATGAATACCATTACAGGTCTATGAATGCTTTTTGTTGGGGGGGGGGTCAATAAAATATGTTCTGTAATATGCCAAACCGATATATACAAATTGATATCTCTGAGTACACTGTACGTAAAATATATTACAGAGAAACACTTTCAAAGTATGCAATGTGCCACATAACTTACTCTACATCGAATCTCATGCTGGAACGTTGTATCTGTGCAATGAACAAGCATAACCACAATGAAAGCCACAATAGGGCGTAGATGGAATAAAAGCAGCAAAGATAAGGGTTAGAGCTGGGTAAAATCCTACTGAAATCTTCCCAAAACCAATAAAAGAAATCAATTTTTAAACGGCGTTCGGAATCCTTGCTCCTTTTCGGAGTTCTTGGCCTCAGTGCACCAAATATGTGTTCTTGGCGTTTCAAAATATGGATCGAGAAAATAACCAACACAATAGTGCTATGATATTTGACAAACTAAGAGTGTTTGATGTTTCTTTGCGGTGAAATGATCATCAGGAACCCTCGGAAGAAAGCTTGCTTAACTTTGACGACAATCAGGTTGCACGTGCAATCCATAACCTATGGTCGTACCGAGACCGACATCAAATAGCTGACACAGGTCTGCAGATTTCCCAGCACGATTTTCGTACGTTGTACCCGATTTATTAATTTTCATTGGAGCATTTGGAGTAATTCAAGCCGTCCGCGGTCAACATGTACTTTCATGCACGTGTAGGTGGGCCCATTTTCGCTAACAATCCCGGCACCTCTCCCCCATCACAAGTACTTACAGATGCATTGCTGTAATAATCTCAGATAAGGTTATGTTGTTGGAGGGCACAGGTGGCTGCGTTAGAGATGTTGACGCGCCTGGAAGGGCCGTTGGACTGCGTCCGTAATGGCTCTAAAAATGCAGTGGGTGGAGAAGGTCTTTGATTAATCGGGAAAACTAGCAGAATACCCTCAGCTAGAGATCTCCGACTACCCAGTGAAACTCGTAAATGACAATGCGTCCATAAGCCAGTTTTCATTTACTCGCTATGGCAAAGTCAGTCAAGCATTTTCAAGGCGTTCTTATGCGGGATGAACTTGAAGCCAAAGGCTCTCCCCGCAAGTAGGTCACCGGTATCGTTAACCTGGATTTATCAACAGGACCTTGGACTCATTGGCTCGCATTCGTAGTAACGCTTAACGCTTAACCATATTGCATTTTGGCTTCTACAGGACTGCACCGAACTTGAACTGATGACTATTTAAAAGGAGGCTGTGGAAAACATCCACAGAATGCCTGTGCAAATTTGGTTGAACGGACCAATATTGGACATCTTGTTGCTAAAACGTTGTATACACTCGATCATTCACCAACACCACACGCTCTTATTAATTTTACATTGTCAGTTATAAAGTACATTTAATAATATACTAAACGATTATTAACATTTACGGACGCTGCTCAGTCCGACGCGGCTCTGATGTGGATCTCGGCAGGTTTGCAACCTAAGCGGATTTGAACGAGTTTACCAGATGCGATTTTACTGCCCCGTTGCCCCGACCAGAGCGAGCTTGAGATATTTGGAGATCAGGCGCCGTTGTAAAGAATCTGGCCGAAATCAGTGAAATCGGGGGAATCGGAGACTCGGGGATGTCGGTTGCCTCTGTTAAAGTCTACATTGATGGTAATGATTCTACAACAAAAGCAATTCGTCGATGAATGGGTCGAAAACGTGCGTTTACCACCACGCGTAGTAACTGCATTAACATTAGGAAAGGTGGCTGACCAGCGAAGGATAGGACAAAACTGACCATAACATAACAAATGGCCACATTCTTTTTACTGGTTCAAATGGATTTGGTAATCCCACACCTCACATCTTAACGGCGAACGAGCAAGGATCGTATTTATTTATTGTATACGGCTATTATAGTTGAGTCCACTAATAACATTGAAAACTTATCAACCTTGCATACGAATAATACTAGGTAACGAACCCTACTCCGGCCTCCAAAATTGTTCATATATAAACCATCAATTGAAGCATTCCTCATTTATCCAGATTGCCATTTAACTGCTCTGTGTTTGTGTTTAAAGGAGACCAGAAATAAATTTTTTCCTTTTATGTATGTAATTCTCTACAAATATTAATTTGACTGTAATTTTTATTAATTACATATCGTGGGCGGGTAGTGATTATATTGCGCGGAAGATACCACGATTCCGTAAATTGACGAGTTTTCCGAGTTTTGATGAGACGACACATCACGTGGTCCCGTAATGCAATACTAGCCAGTCCTCGAATAGAAACAGAAACATGGCGAGCGAGACAGACAGGAGGAGACCAGATTTGGGTTGCACATTAAAAAGTTGAATCTGTTTCCGAGAGATGCTCATAACTATATCTGTTGAACTGTGTGTTAAGAATTTTAAAACGGCAATGTAATTTTAAAATAAATACTTTTATATATTGTGTGCTGTGCAAAAATGTGATAAGGATTAAGTGATGGTGCCCAATGAAAAATTAAAAATTTACCACAATGCAATAAATTCATTTAAGAAGGATGAAATTCAATCGTATTATATGTAAATGACATTCATTACCTACCCCCAACACACCACCTAAGGACTAATATTTTGAAAATATACATCCAACACTGAAACACTGAGAGATAATACTGAATTCTGGGCGAAGAGACTAGAACGGGTACCGACTTGTGTGTGAAACAATATCCATTACCGGGGAGGTGTAAAAATCATTGAGAACGGTTTTCATCGGTCGTAACTTAAGCATTAGTTTTTCAAAGAAAACCCCACAAATAAATCTGCAAAGCAGAAATCATAAGTAATTAATTTAAACATTAAGAAGCTTCCTTCTTATGGTTCAGTTACAGTGTATTTTACATCCAGGCTACAGTTAGCATATTGACAAATCTGATAATATATACATGTCTGGTATAATAGTTTATGTACTGTACTGGTCAGTGCTCAAAGAAATTTTTTTTCAGGCACAGGCCCCGGGCTGGTGACTTGAATGAACTCACAAGCCCTGACTGAAATTCTACAAGACCGGACAGTTCAAACCTGTCAACTCTCAAGCCGGAAGAAAAACCTCCCGATTTGGGGGGTATTTCCACACCTACCTCCCAATCTGCTAATATCTCCCGATTTTTCCAAGAAAACTCTCGATTAATACATTTTATCAGTCAATTTCATTTCTCAGAAAAAAACAACACCAAACCATACATAAGTAGATATAACGTAAGCAATCCACAGATGTCACATTCTATTTTATCACTTGTGAATATTGCAGTGATGAAATCAGTGCCGGATTTAGGCATAAGCTAAACAAGCTACAGCTTAGGGCTTTGCAGTCTGAAGGGGTCTCTCAAATTTATTTTATACCAAATAGGGTATCTACAGCTTCCCATAGCTTAGGGCCTCGCTATGTCTAAATCCGGCGCTGGACGAAATAATTAATATCACACGACAGTTCTTTTCTTCAGTAAATAGAATGTTAAGATTAATTATTATTCACGTAAATTTCAGATTTTTTAAAACCACTACAACAGTACTATAGTAACAAAAAAATTAAAACAAAATAAAATTGTCACCAATTAGCTTAAATCCCATGAATGATCACTGTGAATGCTGTGTACTTTTCCCTGCAAACAAAATCGCATCTCCATTTCTGCCCAAGAAAATCGGCCAGTTAACACCGGACATTCCTCTACCGTATATGTAAAGTTTAATTACCATGATTAAATTAAAAGAAGGAATGAAACAAAATATACCATGCAGTATATGTGCTCCCCAAAAACTAATTCAGAATAAATATTTTCATTCAGTAAACAGTGTTACATGCCTTAAGACTTAAACCTAAGGAAATAAGGTGGGACATAAAACGTGGGAGAAACAGTTGCCACATGTACGGTAACTTGTGACTGCAGATTTGAACTGTCAAAATGAAGTCCTATAGGCATGGTAAGTTACAACAAAATAGGGATTCGTTTATTTGCCAATCAATTGCTGGTGATTACATGCACACACTGTCAAACATGGTCCGAACGGCAGTCCTTTTCACAATACAAGGATAAGGATTAACTGTTAGTTAGTCACACTGGCTTTATTGCTTGTGTACCTAAGTCAAAACTTTAGCTATTTTGCAGTTTAGCCACAGATGACCAGAATATGAAAAAGGGGCTTATCCTAGGGGATTACAAGGCGTATCACAGGGAGAAATGGCGCGTCCTTTGAGCGCTCGCACATTGGAGCAAGGGGGTGGGGTCAACAGTCGCCTCCCCCCAATTTCTATTTTCAGCCAGTTAATGTGAAACTTTGATTTTATACCTGACCTCTTTTCTTTTAATCGTTGCTATTTAAACTGCCCAAGGGATAGTATTATATCAGTTCCAATCACTACAGATTACCGTTTATACATACTACATGTAAGCGGTATAGACAGAAGGGTTTTTTTGTTGTTTTTTTAAATTTAAAAAAAAAAAATAATTTAAGATTACTGAAAATTGTGTTTTCTCGAAACACGACCGTGTCAGGGGTTTAGAATCTTATTTTTAGCAAAGCTTCCATTTGATTAAAATCAGATCTCCATTTCACCTAGGACAGCGGTGATTTGATTTAGATTGTACCGTGTTATGGCATGTATGTCAACATCTTGAAATACATTACTCATTTCCTCAGGCAAACAATTTTTTTTCGACAAGCCCGACGGGTACCTCACTGACTACAGGATGGGCCCGAACTAAAATTAGAGGGACCCCGGGTGTCGGGCTATCGAATTTTTTAGCACTGCTGGTGTAGATAAAAGATCTGTGAATTGACTGTTGTATTTTGTGGTCACTTACTCGGCCTTCTGCCTATTTTAGTAAGTAACTCACACGTTTAACACTTTTCCCAGGATTTAAAATATCCAACGGTATGTCTGGAACAGCGCCAACTTTTAGTATAGGCCTAGCATTTGCGTATCCTAGGGCGGCCATTTTTTCAGCATCCCTCTCGTAACATTCCTATGAGAAATGTAATGAGCACAGAGTGCTGTATGGTGTTTGAAATCGACTCCCTAGCAATAATATATCCACACTTTCTTTATGTCTTTATCTTTTGGAAAAGAAAAAAAAATTGTCCACAACCTCTTCTTAATGTGCCATTACACCCGTAAGCAACGCAAAACAGCATTGTCTTTTACGCTGGCAACTGCCAGTCGGGATGCTGGAGTCGCTACTATGACGTCACATCACAAAAGTAACCGAATAAGCGCGGACATTTTGTATACCAGGTCACTGAAATTCAGCGCCTTGAAGATATGCCAATATTTAAATATTGGCATTACAGTCGCAGATAATACTTCAGAATAAAGTTTTCTTCTATAGTGCTTTTATTATTATTCTATGTTTCCACTGATTTCTGGTCTCCTTTAAGATTAAATTTATAATTGCATATCAGGTCGCGGAATTTGTCGACGCAGTGTTGGACCGGTTGACTGCGAATGCTAACATTGATAGCAATGTCGTTCAACTTGTTGATGAATATCTATTCAGAATGGTTTTTCGTACCCTCATATACGTTCAGATATAAGACTGATAAGGGTCAAATAGAACTCGACAGTTTGAACGACAGGTGCGCTGTATTACAGGGTTAGCGGTTTGCTCCGGTATCTTTTTCCGGTGATACGTACCACTATACCTTTTCCCTCTACCTTGCCAATTTCCGTCAGCAAGGAATATAAGGAAATTCTGGAGGAAACCTTTTGCGGCTTTAATAATATCAACATCAATATTTTCATTTCTTTTATCTCAAGATAATAAAAAGCCATAAAATAATAGTATGGATATAATATGGCGTTATTTTGCTATAAATCTGAGCAAGATATTTTCCCAGCTACTGACAGACGGAAATTAAACAAATAGGTATTGGGCCTCTGTCCCAGAACATTTGAATTGCTGGTCGCTAATAGAATTGCAATATATACCATGGTATCTATCACGGTACGTTCTTAAATACAACGGTATAGCGCGGTACAAAGTTTTTGTGGCACTCAGCTCTAGTTGTAACCAATCTAATGTGTCAGTACTAACTCGACGCCAGCTTGGAATTATTGTATTAGCACATGAAAAAGCTCTGTCACGAGATGCAGAGTAAGGCACAAAAAAGACTCAAGCATTGTTTCAACAACGACGAATTGGAATTCACCAATATATCCACCCCTGTTGCATTCCCCGTTAATTATGTTGCACCAAGATAGACTCGGCAAGAATAGAACGACTTATACTGTTATTTACCAAAGACACACTTACTCGTGTAGCAAATTTTGGGAAAAGACGATAACAATCATTTCAGACCCATTAAACAGCGTAATTGGTTTGTTGCTATAGGAAGGGAGTGTTTTGTTCCCAGAACGCACAATCTCCGGAGACTCAAAAATTCCACAGGCAGAGATTTTTTATAAGTGTATGACAGTTGTACCAGTCAAACAGACAAATTGTTAGAAGTGCCTGTTCTTCTTGTACCTGGACGTGATAAATCTGGACAGGGTCTGCCTGTCGAACAATTATTCAACGAAACAAAATCACTAAGCGGACCGCGCTACTTGTGAAATACAAACGCAAGTGTGTGTCACTAACTCTACTACACTTAGATACTTAAGATAGGGGATAGTGACAATTTAGGACAGGCGATAGTCACTCAAAACACGAAGACAAACATCGGAAAATACACAATATTACCTTTATTGACATATAACACAAATAATGCACACATTCACATATTCCCACTAACACCACGTCTCGCGATGATCAATGTTAAATGAAATAAAATAAATATAAGCTGATTCAGGTCCTGTTACTCGGCTCTCTTTTAACGTAGAGTTCTATCATTGCAATACGTTGGGGAACTCACCAAAGTCAGCTTTTTCCACTTGTATCCTGGTCCGAATATCAATCCACAGTATGGAATTTACACAATTATTCCGTCCACAAGTCACCAATATATATATATATATATATATATATATATATATATATATATATATATATATATATATATAAAACATGTAAACGTGGCCACAGATCAATACCATTCGCTGTTCCAATTCTTTGCTTCCAAGATTATATTTCGATATTTTCCTCCACTGGCCAAGACGATCGGCGGAACCTTATGGAGATGTGCACTCTCACACTTCCAATTTAGCTTCATCGGCCAAAATGCTCCCCGAGGTCTATGGGGTCACACAACCCCTACTTGTACTTTAATTCCACCCTTCACTGGCCAAAACGCTCGGCGAGGGCTACGGGGTCACACCACACCCCTGCTTGCTTGCTTGCCTGCCTGCCTGTGCCCTCCACTTCTATCTCTGACTCACTGCTTTATATTCCAAAAACACATTAACGTATGTAGGATAGCTTGCCTTCCACGTAGCACGAGTATCTTGCAGGAATACGTGTTTCTCCTTAAAATCGCAGCGTCAGTATATCTCAGTGAGAGTAACCTATTTTCACACTTGGCAACATGTTTCAACTAAACTGTTAATTTGACTGGTTTGTGTGACAATGTGGTTGTAAATAGTATTTACGGAATCGTCGCGACAACCATGGCTGGTCTGGGTCTGGCGGGAGTCACCACTACATAAACTATTATAGTAAAAGCCAATCGGAATTGTTGGAACCATATCACTAGTAACCGGAGTGAATGGCGGCGCTGGTAAAATCGTCTTGTCATGGTTTCATTAACGAATACGTGTCCACTCAGAACTTCCCAGTGGAGGCACAAAGCAGTCTCAATAACAGAATCATAAACTCTACTCGATAGCACTTGAGGATACAATCCCTAGCATGGCTGAGATCGAGATCCTGTTACCAGACAGAGCACAGATTCTACACCGGGCGGTGGTGGATTTACAGAAGGTGATAAAGCGGGTAAATGATTACATAGTTGTCAGTCCACGTATGATAGTTTCCATAATCATCACTCGTATGCTTTCGTAATCGATTGATCGAGTAGTATGATAATAGAGATTTTGTTGATTACTGATCAAGGTTGAAGTCTTCCACTCCACATGAATTTACTCTTGCAGAAGTACCTGTTGGTAACGTTCACGTGTGGACATGTGCGTGCGATATGAAGACAAAGGCATTTCGGGGGTAGAAGGTTTTACCTAGATCAGTAAGAAAAAAACTAAAACTACGTTTAGCATACTACTGAATTTGAATGTAATAACGAGGACTGAGTAACATATATGTAAGATGGACTTTTCTTTGTCTATCTACCAATATTACTAATATATTCAAATGTGTATCCTTCTTGAAATGGAGGGGTATATAAGTGAGGAAAAAAAATAGATAATTTAAACTCACTTCATTTATCAAATACTTTATATCTTGTATTTGAACTATATTCATGCGTATGATTCCCCTAAACTGTGGTAATTCATAGAACATATTTTAATTTTCCTCATACTAATATCAAAAACCAATAATAATCTGAATATAATTTCAAAATTACTATCCCATGATAAATTAACGAATAAATATATACAATTCATGCTAGATGAGTTTTAAAGTACTGCAACATTCCTGTCAACCTTTTCCTATAGCATCATAGAATATATATTATATTCACACACACACACACACACACACACACACACACATATATATACATTTGGAAGCTCTAAATAACCCATTATTTTCTTAATTATTTGAGAAAGACAAAATCAACTCCTACATGTTCAATGTCTAACTGCATACATCTTTCATCGAGATCTTAACTGGAGAGCCGCGATAGTTGACTCCAAGCGCCTACATATATATTTTGGAGTGTAATCAAATAATTAGGATAGGCAATTCATAATATCAATTGGTCACAGACAACTTATTCATTTTAATAGACTGTAGCATTACATTTTGGCCCCACTGACATACTTGTTAATGACATCGACCTTATAAACATACATCATGTGCTTATTTCTTTGTATCTTCCAGACTTGCGTTTACAAACTATTTGGAGGGCAATAATAGTGTTAACACGTGAATAGTCTTACTCTTTCTTGTACACGATGAGCTCGACTCCCTTCTTTTCCACCCCCACATAACCCCCTCCTTTCCCACCCCTATATAACTCCTTCATCTCCACCCATACATAACTCCCTCCTTTCCCGCCCCTCTTATCCATCTTTAAGACCAAAGTTTATCTGTCTCATATTTTCTCACTCCGTGGGCAGGCCAAATGAAATACCATGTGAATTCGTGACAAAAGAACATGCGGATGAGGAGACTTTTGTACAAAATAAATTGAAGACAGACAGACAGACGGAATGCATATCCAAATGACAATATTATTTTAGGAAAACAAGTGAAGAACACTTTATACTACACACTAGTATGCTGTAACGACATGAATCACAGTTATTGTCAACGTTCGAAAACTTAAATTTGTCCAGAAAGAATGACAACAATAACAAATGCGACGGAGTAATAGATGCCAAGTACATGCTCAAGCAATTTTCTTCAGTTGAAGACATGCACATCGTCATCATCGGCAGCTCAGTCTCGGGAGACCATGCGAATCGCGCCCTTGGAGTGTCGTCTGTCTCTGGGGTTTTGGCATCGTCTGTTGTGGCTGTGCAGGCCGATGCGCGTGTGACAGTCCCTATTGCAGTTGGTGCAGAAGTACTGGGAAGTCTGAGTTGCTTGGGTTGCTGCTGCACTCTTCTTTCTCTCGCGCTTCTCTGCGGCCAGCTGGCCTCTCCTCACATCAGCGACTGTTATACCTTTGCTGACCGTCAGTCTCCAGGTGCCTCGGTCCTCGGCCTGCACTTCCCAGCTGTCAGGTGAAATGCCGCATGCCTTCATGTCCCTCTTGCACACATCCTTGAAGCGGAGAGAGGGGCGGCTGACACTTCTGGTGCCAGTGGTCAGCTGTCCATATAGGATGTTCTTTGGCAGCCTCCCATCCTCCATGCGTCGGACGTGTCCCAGCCATCGAAGACGGCGTTTGCTCAGCAGGGAGTACATACTGAGGATACTTGCACGCTGAAGGATCTCGCTGTGTGGGACGTGGTCTTGCCAGCTGATTTTCAGGATGCGTTTTAAGCACCGTATATGGAATGAGTTGAGTCGATGCTCTTGCCTCATGTAGGTGCTCCAGGTCTCACTTCCACATAGGAGGGGATGAGAACGCAGACCCGGTAGACTTGAGTCTTGGTGTGCACTGTCAGCGCGCTGTTTTCCCACACCCTCTTCGTTAGTCGGGCCATGATGGTGTTTGCCTTTCCAAGCCTTCTATCCAGCTCCACATGAAGCGAAAGAGTGTTGCTGATGGTTGATGCCAGGTAAGTAAAGTTGTTGACTACTTTCAGGGTGACACCGTCGATTTTGATGGATGGGGCAGTGGTGACATCTTGCACGCTGATGTTTGTCTTTTTCAGGCTGATGGTGAGCCCGAACTGCTTGCAGGCATCAGCGAAACGGTCTCCCAGTCTCTGGAGGGCATCCTCGGTGTGGGTCACAAGAGCCGCGTCGTCAGCAAAGAGCATCTCCCTGATGAGCACTGCCCTCACTTTGGTCTTTGAGCGTAGTCGTGCCAGATCGAACAGCCTTCCGTCAGACCTGGTGTACAGATATACTCCATCAGTGGACGTGTCGAAGGCGTAGGACAGGAGCAGGGAGAAGAAGATCCCAAAAAGGGTTGGCACCAACACGCAGCCCTGCTTCACGCCGCTGTTAATGGGGAAGGAGTCTGAGGAGGATCCATCATACAGGATTGTACCCTTCATATCGGCATGGAAGGAGATTACCATGCTGCGGAGTTTTGAGGGTCAGCCGATCTTCCCAAGAAGTTCAAATAGGCCCTTCCTGCTGACCAGGTCAAAGGGCTTGGTGAGGTCGATGAACATCATGTAGAGTGGCTGACCTTGCTCTC
Source organism: Megalonaias nervosa (assembly GCA_016617855.1). Lineage (NCBI taxonomy): Eukaryota > Metazoa > Mollusca > Bivalvia > Unionida > Unionidae > Megalonaias > Megalonaias nervosa. The sequence goes on from JAECUM010033772.1 coordinate 11,765, forward strand.
TGCTCTTCTCTTGGAGTTGTCGGAGGCAGAAGATCATGTCTGTTGTCGACCTGCCTGCTCTGAAGCCGTACTGGGATTCCGGGTACACGCGGTCCGCCAGCAGCTGAAGCCTGTTGAGGAGGATGCGGGCATACACTTTGCCAACGATGCTCAGGAGCGAGATTCCTCTGTAATTGTTACAGTCACTGCGGACGCCCTTGTTTTTTAGAGGGTCACAATGGTGGCATCGCGCTTGTCTTTCCTCCCAGCAGAAGCAGAGTAGCTCATTCAGCGGCTGTAGCAATGTTGGTTTTCCACGTTTAATGGCTTCAGGCAGGATGCTATCGCTACCTGGTGCTTTGTCGTTTGAGAGGGAGTCGATGGCTTAGCTGAGCTACTCTAAGGTAGGCACTTTGTCGAGTTCCTCCATAGTGGGCAGTTCCTGTATGTTGCTGAGGGTCGTATCGGTGACTGATGTTTCTTGGGAGTACAGCTCTGAGTAGTGCTCCACCCATCTGGCCATCTGTTGCTCGCGGTCTGTGATCTTCTCTCCTGTCGGAGATTTCAGGGGGGCAACCCCTTTCACTGTAGGGCCTAGGGCCTTCTTGATGTCACTGTACATGCCTTGGATGTTTCCCGACTCGGAACTGCGCTCGATTCCTTCACACAATTGCTGCCAGTACTCGTTTGCGCACTGTCTAGCGATGCGTTGGGTGGTGCTTTGAGCTCATGTGAGGGCAGCAAGCGTCCATTCAATGGGGCATTTTTATAAGATATGAAGGCTTCTCGTTTGTACTCGATTACTGGTTCCATCCTTGAGAGATTTGCGTTGAACCAGTCCTGGCAGGGCCGTTCCTTTTTGCCAAACGTGGACATGGCTGTGCTATAGATGGCATCCTTCATGGCGTTACACTTGGCTGTGGCATCGTGCTCTGGCAGGTCCTGGAGAGCCTGGTCCAGGGCGGACACATACTCATCCACCTTGGAGGGGATATACATCTGCGCAGTGTTGATGCGAGGGCGAACTTTTGGTTTGGAACGGTGTAGTGCGAGGGCGTGGTCGGAGTCGCAGTCTGCACTGTGGTAGCTTCTGGTGGAGAGGACGCTGTTCAGGGCAGAGCGCCTGGTGATGACCAAGTCGAGCTGGTGCCAGCGATGAGACCTGGGGTGTTTCCATGACACTTGGTGTTGTAGCTTACACTTGAAGAATTTGTTTGTAACGCACAGGACATGATAGGTGCACAGCTCCAGCAGTCTTTGACCGTTTTCGTCGATCTTTCCAGTGCCATGATGTCCGAGGCAGGTAGGCCATGACTCGTGGTCCGCACCTACTCTAGCATTAAAGTGGCTGAGGAGGAATAGTAGCTCGTCTTTAGGGCATCCTTTGATCTGTTCGTCCAGCTGCCCGTAGAACTGATCCTTTGCGTCTTCTGAAGACGTGAGGGTGGGGGCGTAGACACTGAGGATGTTGACAGAACCTCTAGCAGTGGCAAGGCGGATGGACAAGAAACGCTCAGTGTCCCCTTAGGGAGGCTCAACCGAGGCCAGGAGGGTGTTTTTGATGTTGAAGCCAACTCCGTGCTGGCAGGGCTCCTCAGGTTCTCAGCCCTTCCAGAACAATGTGTAGTTTTCCTCTCTGAGGGAGCCGCTGAAGGCGAACCTGGTTTCCTGGAGGGCAGTTATGCTGAAATTTAGTCTGGTGAGCTCTCTGTCAATGATGGCCGTCTTCCTGGTGTCGTCCACCTCCCTGAGGTCGTCAGAGATGCCTGTGCACATGGTGCGCATGTTCCAGCTTGCGAATCGAAGAGCTGGAGTCTTCTTTGATGGTTTCTTGTTTCTTTTGTCTGGTGCGAAGTTTCCGTCTGCTTGTCATGCTGAGCAACACACTGAGTTCCAGACACCCACTGAAGCAGAGAGACGTTGGCGGGCCAAGACCTTAATGACTGGGGGCTACCCGGCTTGAGGTGGGCGGTAGTCGGCCAGTGGGGCCGATGATCCCTCCCACCGTCGCAGATTACCTTTGGCGCCCCTTCCCTACGCCAATCGGGTGGGACTTATAACCCGTAGACTGCCAGCTTCCGTGTTGTCTCCTCGCTCAGGGGCGAGGCTGGAGTGGCCTCTCCAGGGCGCAAGCCTGGGCGTGTAGTATGGAGATCCTGGGCTGCCCAGACGTCAGGATCCCCCTCTCGTCCTTGCTGGTGGGGTCCAAAGAAATGCTGAGCATGACATTTGACACCAGTTCGGATGCAGGAGCTGCCGGAAGAAAGTCGTAGTTGACACCCAGCCGCCTTAGGGGCTCCACTCCGGATTTTCTGTCTGGGTTTACTCTCGTAGCCTTTCCTTCTCCCGAAGATATCCACAAGGCAGCGGAGCCATCATCCAATGGCACTTCGTGGGTTTCGAATTGGAGTTTCCATCTCCTAGACGGACTGCCTGACAAGGCTAATGAGCTCCATCTGCCCGGGCTTTGAGTCAGAGTTTTCCTTTTCTTAGACTGGCTGTCTGCCAAGGCTAAAGAGCCCAGTCTGCCCACCCAGTTATACCGCCGGGCACTCGGTCGCGCCACACAGCAGGCTCTGTGAAAACAGGATGCCCCGCATGAAGGTGCTGCTGTCGACGCAATAGTGTAGGAGAGGCCATATGCAAGTACCTCCTGCCCAGCAAGGCCAGGCAGTGTTCCCGCAGCGATGACTACACCTGGAAAGGAGAGGGTATGAGAGGCGCTTCACTTTCCTTTAGCGAGCGGGACGTCAGACCCAGACCCCGCACACTCACCCACCCCCCAACATGAAGACATGCACATAACGTCGTTAATATATATGAATATGTTTCTAAAATGTATGTCAGTGCTATATGGTGTGTGTGTTTAGTTCTTTTCTGCGATGGTAGTTTGTACATGTGGGTACTACAATTTATATTAATTCACTGAATGTCTCAAAGCTCGATTGAGTACTTATCAATCCAAAAATCATTTGGCAACATTTCTTTGAGAAATGTCCTTAACATAAAAATGCTCTTCTAACGGAGGTGTGAAACCGAAGGAGATTTAAAAGTCTCCAAAAGGAACAAATGTGTTATAGGGAAACACATATACAACTCAGAATATTCAATATTTGCACCATGGACAGCACACTATTTACATGCACTGTACTATCGATATTGTATGGAGGAAAAAGTTATCACTGTTTAAACCGAACCTCATACGTGTTCTCTCTATACAAGAATACAAACAATAATTGAAATGGCACATACAAGGAGATAACCGATAGAACTTTAATTGACAACGATTTGGAAAAACTGATAGCCAAATCAACATAACTACTAGCTCTTTGTAATATGAGATGAACTAAATTATCCAAGTCAATGACAGATATAATCGTCATTACACTAACACACCTGATGAGTAAAGTATTACCTATGTTTGATTTACGCGAATTGTAGACTGAGTTGGATTAAGAATGCATCATATCAAACTGCATTACATGCTATACCTGGTATTATCGTTTAGTTTTAGATTGCTACTATGTGCCTTAATTTCTATGTTGAAAATCTGCAACTAACTTAGTTTTTAAATGTCAACAGATGAAATAAAAACCACAGAAAATAAAACTAAATAAATGTGTACTGAATGCTATGAAATCTACAAATTTGTTTCTCCTTTCCGCACAATTGTAAAACTCTTGTAATTGCTAGAGTGTGTATCCATCACAAAGTAAAATTTTTCAGGGAAAAAAGAAGATATAAAAGTACTAAAACATATTCAATTTTCCTTCATGGCAACATTTGTAGAATTTAAAGCTTCGGCTTGTATATTTGCCCTTTAGGATATGATATTTAGACGGCATCCTATCCATTTTAGATCTGTTAGACGGGATACCATAAATCACGTTTTCCACCAGTAATAACATTTTCTCTGCTCATCGGGATCTCACAGGTCAAAATAGGTTCATGTAATAACATGGTCGACACGAAAGTCATTATAATCCAAGTTCTTTAGTTTTTCGTAACATGTGTCGGTTTGTGACCGAACATTATCAACGTTATGATATAGTTGATCGTTTTCTTTTAATGCATGTAATATTCTCACCTTTTAGATTATTTCAAATTATAAACCTGTTTTCATGGTCACGTGAAAGGCTGGTTTTCTGGCCTCAACAACAGATTAAATATTTAAAGAATTTCAATTATACGAAACAATTTATTTTTTATAACAACTGTGGGGCAAAACTTACTTATTTCTTACTAATTATAATTATCTGATGTGGATGTGCTGCTAAAGCAAAATCAAACTTAGTAAACATTTGGATAAAGTAGGGTTCTTATTTGCTTTCGAACGATAATTTATATGGGAAATTAAGCTTCTAACGGTGATTAAGAAATTCCATATTAATGAACAGAAGTCGTCGGTCCAACAGATTTGTTTGTGAATTTATTCTGCTTAAGAGCAAGAGTTAGATTCATGAACACAAAACTCATGCTACAAATTACGTTAAATACGGTAACATTATTTCTATTCTTAAGCAACAGCCAATGGATAGCGATTGATTCTGTTCAGGAAGTAATATGAATTGCCCACAACCTCATGTTTTACCGCGATTTGCTTAAAGCGTAAGAACTCCGTCCAGTGCCAAGTCGACTGAACAAGGTAAGTAATATTTATTTTTCATTCTTAGATGTGTATACAATTTGCTTTTATACATTGCAAAATGATTAATTTTTATGCAAATGCAATTGGATAATGTCTGTACGGACTGGGATTCTGTGCAATATTAGCAGACAGTTATCTATACCAAGACAAGAAACAATGAATATTCTGAATATAATCACATGATTATCATCACATTATGAATTAATTAATTACAGCATACAATTCATTCTTGTTGAGTGTTAAACTCCTATAACATCCTAACAAAACACATTTATATGATCAGAGAAAAAGAGATTGATTTAGCATTTATATTTCAGTACTTTTAGTACTCCACTTAAAACATACCATATTGTGGTCACGATTCAAATCATTTAGGCGTGACATCCAACATTTTCAAACAATGCTTCCACAAAACATAGTCATGCAAATATTTATAATTTCCACCCTTTCTTTTTCGGTTTATTGTTTGTCTTATCTCTGATTTGCAGTTAGACAGAAACTCAGTGAGAGTGTTATATGTTCGTTGTCACATATTTTATCTTTATCAATCGCTGATATACGTAAACAGTTACTGTATCCAATGCACTTGAAAACACCCTTTAATTCACTATATGATTGACCATGTGTGAGGCTGATTTGCATATGCAAACTGAGTGATGTACGTTTCTGGAATCATCATTACAAAATAACATTATTATTATCTGCATTTTGCATGAAAATTCACCTAATTATGTTTTGTCCTAATTATTTTAGACAGATGGAATCTCTTCTTTCCTGATCAGTGTCGAATTACATAAACTATTTCATTCAAATCCTATCGACCGCTCCGCTTGCCTACATGGCTAGAGTGTCCGCCTCTGAATCGAGAGGTCGCGGGTTCAAACCCCGGCCGAGTCATACCAAACAATTATAAAACTGATGCTAGCAGCTGTTTCGCTTGGTGGTTAGGATTAAGAGGTTAGTGTTAGGACTGGTCGGCCTGGTATCAGGAGAATGTGACTGGGTGAAACACGTGTCTGCGGCATGATGCCCCAGTGCTAGATATCACAATAAACTGCCACACTGCAGCAATCGTAGCTATATGACTGGAAAACTGTTAAAGCTACGTTAAAAATCCAAATTACACACAAATCCTATCCTAATAGTAGTAATAAATATCTGCATTTTAAACACATTCTCCTCATCTTATTACTCAATATACGAATGAAAAATGCATTTTAGACTGATACCATTAGAACGTTCAGCTTTTTTCTGTGTTTAGCTCTTTTCTGTATACGAATTTTACATCTTAGCGATATAGCAAATATTTATTTATATGCAATCTAGAAGAGACCCTGGCCCCCTTCCACCCCACTAAAATGGAAGAAATAAACCAATGCAAATGTTTTCTCTACTGGTCCATTAAAAGTCACAAAGCCCTATATGCATACTTGACAATCGTAAAATAAATCCCCGGCATTGCTTTGTGGAACGACCTAACATAAATCTACTCTTTAAGGGGCTCCGAGTGGCCGAGTGGTCTAAAGCGCTCTCCGTTAAGGATCACTGCCATCTCACCTCTGTCTGCGTGGGTTCCAGTCTAGGATTCGGCGAATGTGGATATGTGAGAAAGCCTACCAGTAGCTTCTCGTGGGTCGGTGGTTCTTTCCGGGGATTTCCCGTTTTCTTCCTCCACCATTAACACTGGCCGCCATGTATAGCCTATCGTGTACTGAAAAATGGCGTTAAGCCCAACAACAAAAACATAAATCTGCTCTTTACATGGTGGTCTGAAACCGAAGATCTTTATTTAATACACACAAAGAACCTTTACGAAGAGACATCTTCAAACCAGAACATCAATATCTGCACAATAGACTGTACACTTCTTATATGCACTATAGTACTGACAATGTATGTAGGTAAACGTTATCCTAGGTAAAAGCGAGCATTATGTACAAGAATACAAACAATAACTGGACATGTGTAGGGGTTGGGACATGCAAGGAAATGGCTGTTAGAAAGCTAACTTACAAGGATTTGGAAAACAACGAATGAAAACAAAATAAGAAAAGTTATGAGACCTTTGTCAATGCGAGATCACCAAAATTAGCAAAGTCATCTTCAGATATAAGCGTCACTGCATGAGAGTACGAAGTGCATAAATTTTTTCCAAAGCATAATGTAAGCGATTTACAGACAGATTTAGAATGAAATTACATTATATCAAATTGCTTTGTATAAATATTACTAAGTGATTATATCATGTAGAGTGAGATTACTACTATCTGCATTGAGTACTAATTTAATAATATTTAATCAATTAAATTTTTGCAAGTCAGCAGATGAAATACTAGACAAACATAATGCTAAATAAAAACGTACAGAGTGGTAAAAATCGATGCATTCTTTCCACCTTTAACCACAACTGGAACAACATGTTGTAGTTACTGGAGTGTAATTAATGCAGTATGTATATATTATGTAGTCAATTGTCAGGAAATCAAACGAAGAGACAAAACAGACTAAGTCGTATAATCAAAAAACTCTTCCATTACGACATTTTCAGTTTTTAAAGCTACGTCTTTTGTGTTGTGCTCTAGTATGTAAAATCACCCACTCACCCCAAATATGTGTTGATACTGATAGACGATATGTGGGTTTCATGTCACCTATATATTAAAATGTGCAATTTTGCTGCATGCAAATCCTTCTGAAACACACGTGCATACAATTTAGATACGTACCGGTATTTGGTAATAGCCATATCTAGCTTAAAATTCAAAGTGGCTACAGGATAGAGGGCTGTGCTATTCCACGTGGATTTGGAAGTCGCCAAATATAGGATCTCATCTGGAAATGGTATTTACATGTCGCCAAAAGAACCCTTCAGCTGACTTTAGCTCAACTCAAGCGAGAAATTCTAACGTGTGTGTGATTTTGATTTTTAACGTAGCTTTAACAATTTTTCAGTCATATCGCTACAATGTCCTCAGTGTGGCAGATTATAGTGATGTCTAGCTCTGGGGCATCATGCTGCAGACATGTAGCATCATGTTTCACCCAGTCACATTATCCTGACAGCAGGCCAGCCAGTCCTAGCACTAACTTCTTAATGCTGAGATATAAAGCGAGGCAGCTGCTAGTACCATTTTTATCAGTCTTTGGTATGACTCGGCCTGTGTTCGAATTCGTGACCTCCCGCATCCGATGCGGACGCTCTAACCATTTAGGCCACCGGAGCGGTCAGAAATTCTGTAAGTGTGTAAAATATATACCGCTGTTTGCAGAAAAATTGTCTGCAGATTTGTGCAGATTTTGATGAATACTTAATTTCGTCCCCTAAAGCGCCAGTTAATATTGTTACAAGCCAGGGGTCTTTGCTTGACCGAGCGGTGTCAAACCCTGGCGCGATTCCCGCTAGAAGTCATATGTTTACCCCAAATTTCCAAAGACTTCTATACAACTTCAGTTGTAAGTTAGAAAGCCTGACGTCTCCATTCTATACATAGATTTTACTCTAATCAATGCAAGACCACATTATTCACAACTTGCCAAATATATATCAACCGCACATCTGCATAGTTTCTCTTCATCAACCTTCCGTACCGTCAGCAGTTCACGCCATAGAACCTCTACAACTATCCCCTAACACAGGGAACTATTTTAACTACGCCACCTTAGGCCAGTCAATCTATGGTTTCAAGGCACATCATGCCAGTACAACTGCATCACATTTGCCACCATGGCGACATAAACGGTATCTGCAGAGTCCCTTCTCATCTTATTCCATTGTGTAATTTACCGGTTTCCTACCGTAAATACTGCCACTGCAGTCACAACACCAAGGTACACTACTAGATTTTATTAAGGACTACATTATGACAGGGACAGTCATGCGGTTTGGGTCTAATTCGCTACTCACTGACCATGGCATCATGGAAACTCACTAACACTTTCTCTCCGTGACGTTTGCTCCTAATAATTGGCTAATTATTTCGGGCTACGGAATATTTCCTTTGCACCGAATTTCAATAATCAAACAAGAAAAATCACACAAATCTAAGAATTCCTTAAACGGGGCGCTATAACCAAATGCGCATCTCCAAAATTTATTACAATATCATCATAGGTGTGGGGCTGATTCATCAACCTAGTTGTGCTCTCACATATCCTTTATAGGCGTCAACGTATCCATTCTATATATGTTATAACTGGTTACTACAGATCATGTGTTTGACAGGTAACATAATTTCCTCCTTTGTTCAGGATCCCATATATCAAAGAAGGTACAAATAATAACATTCTGTATACGAGCCATTACCATCCTAATTGTATAATGTTGCAAAATGTGACCTATCGGGTTAACATTCGATAGTGGAACATCGAATATTATTAATGTCATGCCATGTTTGAAATTTATGTTTTAATGCCTGCAATTTCCCACTCTTGTCATGTGATATCTGAAAATATCAACATTATTATATCTATTCATTCATATATTTATAATATATTCTAGAGTTTTTCCTTTAATTTTCAAATTAGTTTTTATTTTTTCTCTAAAATGTATCAAGTACTCCAGCATACAAGGTTTACATTACATTTAGAAGATTAAGTTACGTCTGTATCTTCTTGTCAGGAACATATTTTTGGTATCCATTATTTATATTTTATGTTTTATTTCAAATGAATCAATATTTATAATGTATCTGTCAACATAATTGTAAGACAGATGGAAATGTATGCAAAGGTTAGTTGAACTATGACGCAGATTAACTTGAGAGTAAAACTAAACTTACATAACAGCTAATTTTGTTATACATTTTTATGATAGTCGAGATAAACCAAAGAAGAATCGAATCGAGGGTTTAAAACTCACTAAATAGGGTAACTTCACAACAGAATAAGAATCTATGTAAAGTTGGATATTGTATGCAACGTGTGAGGCATTCACAGGAATGACAGGGCATTTGAAGTGTGTTTACAATGTTTCTGAGAGGGAAACTAATCAATCATTTAAAATATCTGTTCAATGTGTTTTGATTTTGGGCATCATGAGAAAAAAAAAAAAACAACACGATTTCCAGTATCAATATTATCAACATTTCTACTCCCTGCTAGCTCTATATAATCAATGAAGTATATAATTGAGCTGAGTAAAGTGTCAAGTACTCCTAAATTTTCCAAATTCGAGAACGCAGTATGCCTTACTAAACTACTGCCCATAATAGGTGCATATGTATCGCGGGAGTGGATGAGCACGATAGGTACGATAATCCATCGTCGTTAGATATTGTTACGTGTAGGCTCGTACAAAAATAACAAGAGAAAATAGTGAATCCAACAAGCTTTGTAAATTTAAAAAAAAAATAATTTAGTTCCCTAGAAAACACAGTAAAAATATGAAATAGGATTTACGGTTGGTGAATATAATCCAAAATTTATTACTAAGATTGAAAAATACAAGTCCTATCACTAAACAGTTCAATAGAATCCGGGTTCGAATCTCGATGAAATTTCAATATGAAGGCGATAACGTCAGATGTTTGTACTGATGACAACAGTTGAATTTTGTGAATCAAAAATAATATTCCGGCTTTAGAATTCCAAATAATTTCCACTGAATGTCTTTGTCCAAAGCTTTGATGAAGAAGCACTTATTTTCCAGAGAATATAAATTATTCTTAAATAAGAAATAACTCAGAATTGGCAACAACAGAAAATACATCTGAGCTCCTGAAGGTAAATTTTACGACTAAACTAATTTAATACCAAATGGCTGTTTTCAGCCTGATTTTATATCACATGGTAGTTCACGTGACAAACTACGTGATTTCTAACTTGAGCATCGCAATAAAAAAATGCCATTTGTCACGTAGCTTAGAATAGCCCTGTCTAAAAATAGGATTCTCACGCTAGAAATGAAAAATAAAAAAAAAAAAACCTGTTTACACATGGGTAACACGTGGGCCGAAAAATGACCCTGGAAACAGCCAATCATTTCCACTGAGTGTTTACGAGTTTGCGAACCAATGTAGGCTAAAAATAATGCTAATGTAATGCCTTTCACGTACTATACAAACAGAATTTACGTGAAAAAATATCGACTCCCATGAAAATAATCATTACAATAAAATGTAATGAAACAAAAATGAAATTAAAAGGAATTTTAAAACTAACACACACTCAATTTAATTACAAATACGTAACAATATCGACAATCTTATTCACAAATATGATAAATACAAACTGTACATCGCATATATTATACTATTGCCAATATTTTATTTTAACAAAACGTCGCGATATGCATCTCTAAAAGGACTTCCATGCGTGCATGCATTTATGTATTATTATATCGCATAACTTCTTTTACCGGAGCAAGATCGCGAAACAATTCCTGTCAAATCCACGCTCTATGGCCATTTTAATAGCATTCGATCACATTCGGCTTGCAATCAAGAATAAGAACAGCATGTGTTTTTATATCGAAGAAATACCGCTATTACGATATATTGTTAAGCGAAACAGATTACTAGACAAAGCATAAAGGTTGTTGTAATATTTGCAAGCAGGTTACCGTTCTCCGGGCTGACATCTAGTTACAATCGGAAATGATATCAATTGACTAGTATTGGGTTATCATTGAAAAACATCTTTTGCCATCATTGCAGAATCACCCGTTGTTGGGGTACCGCTGTCATGTAGATAGCGGGGAGGAGGGGGCGGGACTTTTTCAGTTACAGCTTTATGTTGCATACAAATTAACTGGTGAGGTAGTCCATTGGTAGACACAATAAAGGAAATAATGAATCTCAACATGTGGGTTAGATATATATAAAATAGTATTGTATGAGTAGATCTACAGCCGGTGTAGAATTGCATGCAGTAGTGGAACAATTACAAAGGTTTTAATACATGCTTGATGATCCAATCTGGTATAAAATGCATTCAGGCATATTCATTCAGGTTTACTTCATAGAATTTTAGATTGCAGTACAAACTAACAACGTGTCGTAAAATTCGTTTTATTTTTGGACAATATTTAATTAATAATCTAATCAACTATTCTGTTAAATTAAATGTATCGTATCTGATAAGGTAGAAAACTTCAATTTAGCAAACGCTTTTATAAAAGGTCCATTACAAATACTACAACTACTACAAGTAAAACCCGTTATAACGCGATTCGTTAAAACGCGATTCCCCTTATAATGCGATGGCAGCATGGCTCCCATTTTTTAATTTAAGGTGATCTCTCTTTTTAACATCCTAAATACATGCTGTCTGAAAGCCGATTATTCGTATCCCTAGCAGATTTTTCCCAGCACTGCGTTTCATGTTGCCTTCACTTCCGAAATTTTCTAAAACATATTTCAGTGTTGTATTTGTTAACGAAAATAAAGAAAAGCTATCAATTTCAGACAAGTTAAAAGATTTTTGAATACAGTCGGCACTGTTTAATGTTTGGAGGAAGTAACATGTAGCTACTTTGACATTCTCCGAGAACTATCAAACCGCTCAAACATGTGAATCTGATCTCTTTGTCGGCTAACTGAGAAATACTTCAGATCCAACAATGAGGCGAATTTTGTTTGATGCGCTGCCTGCGTCAAATGAATGTCATTGATGCCAATGATTGGAAACTCCTTAGTAAGATCAAACAAACTTAATGGAGACAAACAAATGTTTCCGGTCTATCACAGATTACATTGTATATTTGTCAACTAATAATACACCGTGTGTGTTTATTGTCTTTGACTGACACCTGGCATATGAATGTTACACTTGGAGAATTTACATTCTGCTACATGAGCGACGCCAATCTTTGACTTGTCAGACTGCCAGTTTCTCTTGTTATTTTTAAAATTTTTCATTGTTAAATTTAAAATTGAAACTTAAAAAATGTCTGAAAGTAAAAAAGAAGAAAGAAGTTTACGGTAGAAGAAAAAATAGCTGCTCTTGATAGAATCAAGTCCGGCCTCCAGCAAATTCAAGTTGCTAGGGACATTGGAGTGAATGAGTCTACGGTGCGTTAATAGAAGAAAGAAGAGGAGAAACTTCGATATGCAGCCAAGTCTTTGGACTGCAACGAAAACGCTTGCGGCAAGCTGAAGACGAACAATTAGATAAAACTCTGTTTCAGTAGTTTGTTCAAGTACGATCTGAAGGCACACCTCTATCTAAACCTAATCAGCAAACCCAAGCTAAAAAATTCCACAATGATCTTCCTGAAAATGAATCCACAACATTCACTGCTAGTAATGGATGGCTAACACGTTTTAAAAAATAAAATCAAAACGGCTATATCTGGTGAAATACGTTCCGCCGAAGTTTTTCAAAAAGTGTGTTAACGCAATCCAGCATATATCGCAATGTTATTCTTTGGATCCCGAGTATCGCGTTATAACTGGTTTTATCTGTACTACTACTACTACTACTACTCTTTTTAATACTACTACTACGCCGACTAAGATGGTTTTAATCTTATCTAATACTTTGCCAAATCTATAACAGAGTGTTTTCTTTCGTACAATGAATGCTGACCAAAACTTGTAAATAAGCTCCTGGGTTTGGTATAGTTATAACAAAACTGCATCCTTTCTTACAGTAATCTTTTCACGTTGTGGCTGGTATTGCGAGTGTATTAAAACGTTCTCGCTCTGCAAAAGCGGGCATTGTATTAGACAAATCTTCCTTCTTTGTTTGTGCATTTTATATCAATGAGTGTTGTATGTTTATTGTAATATCGTTTAAAATAGCAGTAACATTAACCCTCTCTTTGGCAAAAATTTAAAATATGTCCAGTTTCTTCATAATTATTTTGTATAGTTGAAAATATGTCCTCCGCTTTAAAGTCAGTACCTATAGTAACCAATTTCACGCAGTTTTGTAAAATTTGTACGCCTACCTTGTTCCGTGTGCAATCTTATATCAACCTTACTTGATAGTCGCTTGTTTCATTCAGACATTCTGATTACCTGTTATACTTTGTGTTTCAGTTTCAGAATATTAAAGTTAATCGCCAGCTCATGGAATCAATGAGGGAGAGCAACAAATTAACTGATTACAAGCAATTAAATCATGTTATATAAATACATGAGCAAATTGAATTGATCAGTATAGACATTGAAAAATTTATTTTAAAAAATTTGTATGCCTTTCACGGGCTATACGTCCTGTAACACACGCTTTTCAATTTGGTCCGACCACTTTACCGGCAATGTTTTACAATCAAAAGAAAAATAAAACAATGTCCATACTATCTAACCTTATTGTAAATAAACATTGTGTACAGCAATTCATAGTGTATTTACAAAGACGATCTAGCATGCATCAAACTCTCATGGATCAGAAATAAAAAGTTCTGTTGCTTGTTTATTTCGTTTTGTGTGCCTTGTTTATTTAAATTTCAAACTTTGTATACATATGAGTTATACATTTTACTCAACTGCATAGTTTCATTTGTGACATATGTTTGCGATATGTTTTCACCAGGTACATTGCTTAATACCAATCAATGCAGAATTTTACAAGAAAGCCTGTTAATTAGCAATTTTCTAGTTTTTGTACCTATTTACAGCAGAACCACTACTCAATTTCCATGGAAATTTTGTTTGTAAAGACTCTTTTATATAAAATTTGTCATAAATCCTTTCATGTGTTGAAGCTTTCTTTCCTTTCTCATAAACACAACCGAGTGATACGATACTTTAGTCAAAGACTTGTGAAATTGTTGTTACTAAAATACCGTTGACACATATATTAACATCAAAATCACATGTATTTTATAATGAAAAAGAAAACGAGTTCAAGTTTCCATTTCAAAATGTAAATATGATATGGAAAATTAGTTACAATGTCAAAATATAGACAATATTAAAATACTTTATGTCAGCGAATAATAAGATGTTGTTTTTGTTTTGGAGTTTAACGTCATTTTAAGCGCTGGATAGGTTATATATGGTGGCCAGTGTAACTAGTGGAGGAAGAAATCGGGAAGACCGCGGAAAAAACAACCTACCCACGGAAAAGCTACTGCAAGCTTTCTCACGTACCCACATTGGCCGAGCCAGAGACTCGAACCCACGCAGACAAGGGTGAGATGGCAGTGATCCGTGACGGTGAGCGCTTTAAACCACTAGGCCCTCTGGGCCTCTGGCTGATCCGTAGAAATGCAAACACGAATGTAAACGTTAAAACCAGTTTTGAAAGCGTAATAGACACGTATGAGAATATACGGCATCGATGGATCTCAAATACGTGTGTGCAGAAATATGTCCCGTTTAGCGTTGTAAACTTGTATTACAACGGTAATATATAGTGTAATGTTTCTTTTTATTTTGACAAAAAGAAACACCGTAGTGATTCATTACTTTTTTTATTATGCAAGGACTGCTTCGGTATCGCGGTTGCACAAACAAGAAATATAGTTCCTCTTCCTACAATACCGAGAAAATGTTTAGTGCCATAGATTTATTCAGGAGGTCATAGAAAATTAATAGATTTATGATAAATGGGAATGCATGAATCGATGAGAAGCCAGATTTGTTTTTCCCCACGTATTTAGGAACAAATCTAATGAGAAGAACATAATCCACATCTACCCCACGTCCACGTCGCAGCTACGCACGAAACAAAATTGACACTTTTGCCACCTTTCTTCATTACGTGGAAAAGCATAATACACAGATTGGCGTCATACTGCAGAATTATATCAAGCTTGAACGTGTTTAAAGGAGCTGACGCTATCTATGAAAGGACATGGAATTTAAGTACCTGTAAATAGTTTAATATTCCCCGTCGCCTAGCAAAATGATCTGAACATAATGTCAGTTCGAAAACAAACTGTCAAACTGCTATTTAATCGTACTTAAAATACAAATATTAGACTGAGGTACTTGAGATACTTGATCTGAAACTATTCAATACACATATACGCTGATAGTGAAGGACGTGCAAATAATCATACAATACTCGACATAGAATCTAGATAAAGAACATTGCGGTTAAAAATAATTTGAAGATCATGCATGCCTATTTTACGCACAAGCTACTTTGCTATATTAACCTTTTCAAAAGATCACTAAGGTGCAATATTTTAGACTCTGTGTTTGAAGAGAAATTAAAGATTGGACTACTGATGGAACGTACACTAAAACATCGTAAATCGATAATATGGATACTATTTCCCAGGACCTATCGATCATACCGACTTAAGAACTATTTTCGAAAAACAAGATTTATTTTACATAAATTTCTGACTTTCGGATGAACTCCGTGTCTCAGTATAGCTATCTGATTTTACGGAAGATTGATACATTTATAAGTAATGTCACCCATTAGGAGAAAACTGGAAAACTCCATATCTCCAGACAGATCCGAATAATGAAGGTTTACTATAGGGTCGTCCACATATGACGTCACGCAATTTTTGCCATTTTTTTACCACCTCCCCCCATGTCACACTTCGTCACAAAAACCCAGAACCCCCTCTATGTGACGTCACAAATCTCTTACCCCCCCCCCTTTCTCACAATTTTTTGTAATACTGAAAAGTAAATGTACTGTAAATCAGTTAACTATGTAGACAACACAACAAACTGTTATGTAAAATAGTGTTTAATTAATCAGGCTTTTACGAGGACTGCCTGGCTAGTTAAAAGTTTTTAAAATTATTTTAATACATTTAATTAATTTTAAACAAAAAACAAAATAAAATGTAAATTAAACACATCAATCACTTCAATTCTTACTAACATTAATGTTTCAACAAATCCATAAAAATTCTAAGGGTTTAAAATCTAAAGTATTTGTAAATGAATTACTTCTCTTCATAGTTAACATTATCCCAAGGCAAAGTAAGATGCTCCTCCATTGAACGAACAAGAAATCCATTTGTTTCTAGATTAACATAGTTTATTGGGAGGGAGGGATATTCCCTCCAAATCGAGCTCCTCCTTGTCAATCCAATCCACTCTTTGTCCTTTCTCCGCATTTGCTAGTATGACCATCATTTCGCGTTGCCTTCATGCAGCGACTCTCATTGGTCTGATGCGCTTCGATGGAAGTGCTATTTATTTGTGAAGGACTGAGTGACTGAGCAGCATAACCAGAGAGCTGAGGTACACGTGGCATATCTTGCAAATTCTCTCATTCAGCACAGATTGAAGTGAAGGGCAATAAAGATATAGGGAATTTTCCGAAATGTGTTTGCTGACTGAGGTAGAATGTCTTCCGTTTTGAGACTTCAAGTTGCAAATAAGGATGGAAATTTGTGCAAGGCTCCACCTGTTGCTCGTTCTGGAACTTTAAGCCCTTCACATGTTTGAACAAAGGGTAAACGAGGAGGAAGAAATCTGTTTTTTATCACGCTGAAGTATGAGATTCGTGCTTTCGAACAGATATGTTGTCATCACACTTCAGTCTGAAGCAAGTATTGGCTTGAGCGGACATGGGTGTCACACCAGTTATAGTTTTGTGTTTCCATTTCAGAATATTAAAGTTAATCGCCAGCTCATGGAATCAATGAGGGAGAGCAACAAATTAACTGATTACAAGCAATTAAATCATTTTATATAAATACATGAGCAAATTAAATTGATCAGTATAGACATTGAAAAATTTATTTTAAAAAATTTGTATGCTTTTCACGGGCTATAGGTCCTTTAACACAAGCTTTTCAATTTGGTCCGACCACTTTACCAGCAATGTTTTACAATCAAAATAAAAATAAAACAAAGTTGCTACTATCTAACCTTAATGTAAATAAACATTGTGTACAGCAATTCATAGTGTATTTTGTTACGACCCTGTAGTTAAATTACATGTGTTAAAATTTTAATTCTTCTAATTCTTTGTTTCATTTTTATTTCATTTTTACATCATTAAATGTAGTTATTATTATTATGATGATTATGTTTGCATGGGTCTAATACTTTGTTAGAAACATCGTATTTATTTAAAACGTAAATGTGACTCATGTAAGCACGAGCTTTGTATGATAGTAAATTCGTCGCAAGTAAACATTCAGCAGTAGCTATGTAAATGATTGGCTAATACTTGTTCAGGCTTTCGTAATGTCCAGATGGATTGCGAAATCACACGTGGACTTCGTGCGTGTGTACATGAAGCGACGTATTAGTTTCTTTTATATGCTTAGTTATCGGTAAGAAAGTTCAGTCATAGTGATAGTTATAGTCGTCAGTCATACTGGAGAGTCACATCATAACATCTTAACAGAGTTTCTAATACCTTAAGGAAAAGGTATTTCTGTGCTGGAAAGAGTGTGCATTCGTACGAGGAACAACATGTGTGTTGTTAGTGGTGGCAGCTGTATTTCATCTACTTTCTAAATAATTATTTTCCCTGGAGAACAACGCTACTGGCTTTGGACAAAGACATTTGATGAAATTATTTCTAAATCGGAACAGAACAATACAAATTGTGCTTTACAGTGAAAATTCTGGACATTTTGTGTTAGCCTTCGTCTGACGTCATCATCCGCCATCTTGGAACGGAAGTGAGATTCAGACTATATAAAATTAGAACTGTTTATTTCACAGGACTTATGTGTTTTCAGTTTTAGGACAATTTTTGGATCTTCTTCGTAAATCGTAAGTCTTGTTTCATCTGTTTACCTTTTCACCGTGTTTTCTAGGGAAATAAATTATTTTTGTTAAAATTTACAAAGCTTGTTGTAGTCTCTTTCTTTGTGTTACTTTGAACGAGCCGATACGTAACAATTTGCAAAGACGATCTAGCATGCATCAAACTCTCATGGATCAAAAACAAAAAGTTATGTTGCTTGTTTATTTCGTTTTGTGTGCCTTATTTATTTAAATTTGAAACTTTGTATACATATGAGTTATACATTTTACTCAACTGCATAGTTTCATTTGTGACATGTTTGCGATATGTTTTCACCAGGTACATTGCTTAAGACCAATCAATGTAGAACGTTACAAGAAAGCCTATTGATTAGCAATTTTCGAGTTTTTGTACCTATTTACAGCAGAACCACTACTCAATTTCCATGGAAATTGTTTGTAAAGACTCTTTTATATAAAATTTATCATAAATCCTTTCATGAGTTGAAGCGTTCTTTTCTTTCTCATAAACACAACCGAGTGATACGATACTCGAGTCAAAGACTTGTGAAATTGTTGTTACTAAAATACCGTTTGACAAATATATTAACATCAAAATCACAGGTATTTTATCATGAAAAAGAGAACCGAGTTCAAGTTTCCATTTCAAAATGTAAATGATATGGAAAATTAGCACAATGTCAAAATATAGCCAATATTAAAATACTTTGTCAGCGAATGATCCGACGTTTTTTGTTATGGAGTTTAACGTCATTTTAAGCGCTGGATAGGTTATATATGGTGGCCAGTGTAACTAGTGGAGGAAGAAATCGGGACGACCGCGGAAAGAACAATCTACCCACGGAAAAGCTACTGCAAGCTTTCTCACTTACCCACATTGGCCGAGCCAGAGACTCGAACCCACGCAGACAAGGGTGAGATGGCAGTGATCCGTGACGGTGAGCGCTTTAAACCACTAGGCCCTCTGGGCCCCTGGCTGATCCGTAGAAACACAAGCACGAATGTAAACGTTAAAACCAGTTTTGAAAGTGTAATACACAACGCAAGAGAATATACGGCATGGATGGATCTCAAATACGTGTGTGCAGAAATGTCCTTTTAGCGTTGTAAACTTGTATTACAACGGTAATATATAGTGTAATGTTTCTTTTTATTTTGACAAAAAGAAACACCGAAGCGATTCATTGCTTTTCTTATTATGCAAGGACTGCTTCGTTATCGTGGTTGCACAAGCAAGAAATATAGTTCATATTCCTACAATACTGAGAAAATGTTTAGTGCCATAGATTTATTCAGGAGATCATAGACAATTAATAGATTTATGATAAATGGGAATGCATGAATCGATGAGAAGCCAGATTTGTTTTTCCCCACGTATTTAGGAACAAATCTAATAAGAACACATTCCACATCTACCCAACGTCCATGTCGCAGCTACGCACGAAACAAAATTGACACTTTTGCCACCTTTCTTCATTACGTGGAAAAGCATAATACACAGGTTGGTGTCATACTGCAGAATTATATCAAGCTTGAACGTGTTTAAAGGAGCTGACGCTATGAAAGGACATGGAATTTAAGCACCTGTAAATCGTTTAATATTCCCCGTCGCCTAGCAAAATGATCTGAACATAATGTCAGTTCGAAAACAAACTGTCAAACTGCTATTTAATCGTACTTAAAATACAAATATTAGACTGAGGTACTTGAGATACTTGATCTGAAACTATTCAATACACATATACGCTGATAGTGTAGGACGTGCAAATAATCATACAATACTCGACATAGAATCTAGATAAAGAACATTGCGGTTAAAAAAAAAATTGAAGATCATGCATGCCTATTTTACGCACAAGCTACTTTGCTATATTAACCTTTTCAAAAGATCACTAAGGTGCAATATTTTAGACTCTGTGTTTGAAGAGAAATTAAAGACTGGACTACTGATGGAACGTACACTAAAACATCGTAAATCGATAATATGGATACCATTTCCCTGGACCTATCGATCATACCGACTTAAGAACTATTTTCGAAAAACAAGATTTATTTTACATAAATTTCTGACTTTCGGATGAACTCCGTGTCTCAGTATAGCTATCTGATTTTACGGAAGATTGATACATTTATAAGTAATGTCACCCATTAGGAGAAAACTGGAAAACTCCATATCTCCAGACAGATCCGAATAATGAAGGTTTACTATGGGGTCGTCCACATATGACGTCACGCAATTTTTGCCATTTTTTTACCACCTTCCCCCACCCCTCCGTGTAACACTTCGTCACAAAAACCCAGAACCCCCTCTATGTGACGTCACAAATCTCTTACCCTCCCCTCTTTTCCCACAATGTTTTGTAATATTGAAAAGTAAATGTATTGTAAAGCAGTTAACTATGTAGACAAAACAACAAACTGTTATGTAAAATAGTGCTTAAGTAATCAGGATTTTACGAGGACTGCCTGGCTAGTTAAAAGTTTTTAAAATTATTTTAACACATTTAATTAATTTTAAACAAAAAACAAAAAATGTAAATTAAACACATCAATCACTTCAATTCTTACTAACATTAATGTTTCAACAAATGCATAAAAGTTCTAAGGGTTTAAAATCTGAAGTATTTGTAAATGAATTACTTCTCTTCATAGTTAGCATTATCCCAAGGCAAAGTAAGATGCTCCTCCATTGAACGAATAAGAAATCCATTTGTTTCTAGATTAACATCGTTTATTGGGAGAAAGGGATATTCCGTCCACATCGAGCTTCTCGTCAATCCAATCCACTCTTTGTCCTTTCTCCGCATTTGCTAGTATGACCATCATTTCGCGTTGCCTTCATGCAGCGACTCTCATTGGTCTGATGCGCTTCGATGGAAGTGCTATTTATTTGTGAAGGACTGAGTGACTGAGCAGCATAACCAGAGAGCTGAGGTACACGTGGCATATCTTGCAAATTCTCTCATTCAGCACAGATTGAAGTGAAGGGCAATAAAGATCGTAGGGAATTGTTCGAAATCTCTTTGCTGTCTGAGGTAGAATGTCTTCCGTTTTGAGACTTCAAGTTGCAAATAAGGATGGAAATTTGTGCAAGGCTCCACCTGTTGCTCGTTCTGGAACATTAAGCCCTTCACATGTTTGAACAAGGGTTAAACGAGGACGAAGAAATCTGTTTTTTATCACGCTGAAGTATGAGCTTCGTGCTTTCGAACATATGTTGTCATCACACTTCAGTCTGAAGCAAGTATTGGCTTGAGCGGACATGGGTGTCACACCAGTTTTGATCTCTACACAATATATCCTGTTCCATGAGCTTTGACTTTAATGGATCCATATACTCAGCCAACGTTTTTTCTGGCAAATTCAAAGAGTTTCTTCTCTAGCTCAATGTCGATTGTCTTACCTGGTTCTTCTAAATGGCTGCCATAGTTGTCATGAGGCAATATCAATCCACTCAGTTGGCGCCATCTTTCTCTCCACTCTGTTTAAAGCATTTGTTGCAAAGAAAGCAGAGTCAAGATCGTGTTTCAAGAAATGGTGGATGGCACCCTTAATGACTTTTTGATACCGTGGGTTTTCATCCGTAAACACACGAATCGGCTTGATCAATTTATCAATTCCAGTCCTGCTTATGGTACCGAACTCTGTCAAACACAGCAACTTTTCAAAGTTAAATCCATAGCTGAGTGCTGTTGATGCGGAGTGTTTTCCAGATCGGATGGCTATAAACTTTGGGCCAAAAAAAGCCAAGTGTATAAGCTTCTGCCGGTCAGCAACTACCCAGTCATGGTCAAGAAGGCTTACTTCATATTCAACGTGCATTAGCAGTGGGCTCTACTTATTGGCAGAGACCAGACTAATTGGGGAGCGACATTTATCGTCCTGGCTGATAAAACAAAACTCATCCGGTCCAAGCATGGAAGATAGTTCTTCCAAATGTCTTATTGTAGCTGTACAAAACTGGCCTTCAATATGTTTAGTGTGATAATCATTATGTTCTCTGATTAACTTTACTGGGACAGTTGTTACACGACGCCTACCTTCTGACGACGAACTACGCATAAGAAGTAGACGAAGGTATAGTCCACTTTGACTTATATTGAAGCCATCCTTTCTAAATGCTCTGTTAATTGATCTAAGGTTTTGATACTTCTGTAGACTTCGAACTGTCTTTTTTCATGAGAAACTGAACCATGCATTAATATATCCAGTATAGTTTGCAAAAGCAATGGTTGTTCCTCTTCGATTTTTGGTTGACTACATCTGGCCTTGATATTCAGTTTTGTGCGCAGTTCAGGATTATCTTCCAATAATGCATTCAGTTTTGATTTTTTTAAAATCCCTTGCTTTCTGGGATCATTTTTGATCATCAATCTTCCTCTTTAGTTTCTTTTCCAACTCAGTTTTTCTATTTTGTTTATCTTTTAACTCTATGTTCTGCTCATTTGAAAGGAGTCCTTGTTTCTGCCGATTATACAAACCAAAGAGGTCAGAATTTATGACATCAATTTGGGACTTCAAATGCAATTGAACAGTTGCATTTCTCGGAGTAGCAAAATGGCTTGTAGAAGGAAATATTTCAGAAAGACATCAGTTCGTTGTTCATTGGACTCTAAATTGTCCTTAGTAGAAACTTCTGAAACTGATGGTGCTTGTTTTGTCCAAAAGTTAAGAAGTGATCCTTTTATCGTAATAGAGATCGCCTTGAGTTCTTGCAACATATGGTTAACTTTTTCAGCCAGATATGTCATTCTTGATACTATTCCACTTTATAATAAGTTCATCTTGGCACATGTTTTTGGTTTTTGTAGGATATGCTAGCACATAAGCGTTAAACAAGGACTGATATAATTTATTTTTATCCATTGTTATGGGCTGCCGAAAAGTCATGAAAATTAAAACTAATGTAACCACTGGACACCTTACCTGTATGGTTTCTATAGTGTAAATGTTACTAGTGCCGCATGCTGGCTCAGTCCTCAAAGTTTTTCTCTCCCCTCATCCTGTCTTTTTTAGATTGAGTTTTTTTAATGTCATCAAACTTCAAAGACTCTTTGTATTAGTAGGACCGTTTATAATCTAGCACGTCAGTGGTGTCAACAAAACGTTTTCAATAAAACGAAAGAAAAGAAAAGATAACATTTGGTATATTTATTCCCTTTAATGTACGGCGTCCCAGCGCGACACAGGGCCCAACCTTGCCGCTACTCAACTAATTACAGTTGCTTTCTTTTCACATAAAACATATTAAAAGATTAAACGTTCACTGCTGACCGAATACCGTCTTTCAACTTGATAAACTCGTGTGTCTTTGATCTCGTCGGACTGTTGTCAGGATGGTGATAACTTATTAGCCTATTGTTTTACATTCACTGGAATTTACAGTATATTCAAGCTTGGAATTACATTATTGTGATTCAACAAAGGACGGTTGACACATCAGCACTCGATAAGCTATAACAGACACGTCATCGCCTTCAGTTTTGGCTCTCTACAGAACTAGTACTAACTTTCATTCAGGACTTTACATTACTAGGATTTGTGTCTGATCAAATTCTTTGATTATTTTGGGATTTAATTCGCAAAAACCGTTAAGTTCTTTCTTCTCATTTTTAGTTTGTATTCTAGGAAAATAATTTAGTTTTTAAATTTTACATAGATCATTGTCTTTCACTCTTTTCTGTTACTTATTTTAAGAGCATAGACTCGTAACACAATACAAATTGGTTTCTTCTTTGTGTCCAGAAAGAATAAGTGTTATCTACGGCAGTTAAACATAAAACTACTTCGAACACCATGCTATATCTGTATTACGTACACTTGTATTCGAGTATATCAACATAAATCATCAGAATGCGGTTTAATATAGGATACCATACACCAATCGACCAGAGAGTTACAGCGCTTTGTTTAGCTTGTTTATGTTTCACTCTGAAGTTTACGGTCCGTGTCTGAATGTAGTTATTACAATGGAGTTTAAAGACTCTATCAATGGAACATGTATACAACGATTTTAATCCATAAGACAATACCTGACCTGAACACAAACTGGGCTTTAATGTGTCAGACGAACAGAAATACGGTATCCAGGAAAATCCACCAACGTGGAAGTCTGCAAATTACTGATCATCACGCTTGCAATGGGGTACTGAGAAAGATTTTGAACACTCCAAAGTACCCGTTAGTGAGTTGTTACGTTTGGCTCGTGTAGTAAGTATTTCTCCTGCATTGTGTAGTTTTACAAAGCGGCATGTTGTGGATGTTATATACGTTTCTAATATAATAAAATTCAAAGACAAGTTGTACGGGCAGCAGCATTCATATGACCTATAAAAGTCAAAATGGCGCACGCAGACTTGATACGGGTAGAAAACGGTGAACCTCTCTACAACTTGTAAAGGGTTGTTAACAGAGATATCTAGGAAACGAGGAACGAGACACAGTTAAAGATGATGATGATGCCGGAGACTTTCATTATCCCAAATGTCCATAAAATAGAATTGTGATAACCGATATTTGAATGGTAATATACTATCCAGATTGAGCACATTTATATTGAAAATTTGCTTTACAGCTTAGATCAAAATTAAATGGGGAGTGGTTCTCAACAAGGTTCTGCATAACTGTTACTGTATAATAACAAATATCATTGATTTTTCTTTAAAGCTCTATCACGTACAATCCATGGTTTCCGTTTAAGACAAGTACTTTGAATACTCAATATACAATACTTTGTTTTGTCTTATTTACAGTGATTGCTTTGGTTTCTCTTCCAATTACAACATTTGTTTTGTATCTGTGAATTGTGAAATGTTAGAACTGATACTCAGTTCTGCATAGTAACTAGAAATGTACACTTCTATGTCTCGTCTACCAAGCTGGGTTGAAGGCAGTTTAAGTTTACAAAGAAGAATTGTTTCTACCATGCAAAGCAATTGATCGACAGGTAAAAAGAACTTACCTTTCTACAGAAGTGAAGTTTAAGATAATTAGTGAATAAATTTTGTTCAGTTATAGCTATCTGCTAATCTTCGCGACATTTTGTTATTATTAGTTTTATCTTTATATATTACAGTTATTATCATTATTATTATTGTAAATAATTCATGTCATATATTATTATGATTTTACTGCTCGAAGAAACAAATCATAAATTAATTGAAGAACAAAATCACTGTAATTTGGGGTGTCAAATTTCGTAAATTTCTTAGAAACTATGAACCACATATATTAAACCGAAACAAGAACGACCCATCAGTATAATATTGTGATTGTATCTCAGTAGAGGAATAATGTACATGTGATAATTTAATTATGAATTGTAGAGTAGACTGGTATTGATATTTTGCGTTCATATTTGTTGTAAAATAACCTGCATACGCGTCTTTGTATGTCAGCCTTTTCAGCTGCGTGCACAATGGTTAGCACCTACTTCATTTATTTGAATATTACAAAAATGCGCAGTGAGAATTGAGCAACGAATGGGAATTTTACCACGTCAGTTGTTGTCGTTGAGTATTTGTAATGATGGCTGTGATTCCTGGTCCTTCTGCGTTGTTATGTAACGTTGTCCATGCCATATACCATATGTTCCAGACAATGTTTGGCAATCTTAAATTACGGTTTGAACTATGCAAGAAGGATCTTTGATACCTTCCGAAACTGCAGGATGGCGATGTTATGGTGGTGGCGGTTTGGAATGCACAAGATGTTTTATTGAAAGAAAAGTTTAATTTTTATTCCGGAAAAAAGTGTTGTGTGCTTTTTCTTTATTTTATGCTCTCGCATATAAAGGAATGATGTAAATTCAATTTAGTCGCACCAGACAAATGTTTCACCACGATCTCACTTACTGGTTTTCCGTTGAATTGCCATATGCATTTGGGACTGCATAATACACAATATTTTTGCTGATCCATGTGTAATCCTCTGAAGAAATCTTTTGATCAGGATCTTGTAAATTAAGTGACCATGAGTACATATTCTCACATTCTCTTGAATAGCTTTCTTAGTGAATGCATTTTTAAAATTTTCTTAAATTGACCTTTTTATCTGATATGTATATACATTCAGTCTCATTGAGAAACGTAAATACTAATAACAAAACGTAGCGAAGTGGTAAATATTACAAACATTATTTTGTGGAGACCATCAATCACAACGACCTTAAAATATTACAGAAAGAAATCTGTAGAAGTCCGATATCAAAACGTTAAGGTATAGTTTATCATATTTACTCATATCACTGTAGTTCATATGCATGTTCAGTTGTTTTCTGATAGAAAATAACGGAAGGATAGACTTTTTGAAATGGTGACTATTCTATTACATGACTCTGTAGAATGTGAACTATCATGTCCGCTACACATTTTGGAACATTCATTTCGGTCACCAAGGTAATCACAATCGGGTCACAAAGTATAATTGTGAACAAGTTTCAAAGAGAGTTGCTAAATGGAAACTCGCCTAACATTGACTATATTCACACCAACGCCGGTATGTGAATAACATTATCCACTTCAGTTACAATTTATTGTTGATCAACAGTTAATTATTTTGGGCTTTTACCTCATGGTGCCTTGGATGAGACCATTATGAGTCTCTGGTCATGCTTGGTTAGTGGTATAGCATTTCACCTGTTGTTGTAACAGCAATCGTGTGAAAAAATAAATGTTCTTTCTTTTTATCCTTCCTTCCACACCCTCCACCACTTACTTTTACTTTTAGTTTAAATGAAAGCTTAGTTATTCATAATACCATTGCAATTATAACTTCATGAGATAATATTTGAATGTGTTTGTTTCTGAATTGTTTTATAATGTTCCATCTTGTCATAGTGATAGGCAAATTACTTTAATTTTTGGATACATTCGCAATGAAATATGTAAACGTTTCGTTGGATAAGGTAGTAGTCTGTACTAGCTAATTATCCAGATCACCTACATTTTCCTGTAAAAGTGACCATTTAATAACTTGACTAGTTGGGTCGGATCTTAAATAAATATCTAGTGGTCTACAAGCCCAGAATGTTTCTACTTCAGTGTATCTGTTCGATTAAAATAACAAAAGTAAAACCTTCTGCAGGATTTCCGAAGAACGAAATTACAAAATAACTTATCTGGGATTTTGCCAGTAAAAATGAATGTACTGTCTCTTACAAGGAGTGGTCAAACGGTGTAGTTCGCAAACATTTTTAAGTTTGTTTGCTTAAAGCGTGGGCACCATTGTAAAATTTAATAGATCTATAAAATATATGTCCAGCCGCTTACGATTTTGTTATTTTATATTGTTGGGATTGGGTATTCAGTTTAAGCATAGCTTATAGCTCGCGTGAACAAAATGAGATGGGGTTCAAGTGTCGACAATTTATATAATTATGGACTCGCTTTAAATAAGCGGGCAGAAAGATTACACACTGTTGATATCAGTTACTGAGCTTTTCATGTAGAAATTTTATCTTTCCGTGAAATATGTGCCATTTGGATCAATAAATTTTCTTTCTCTCGTGTAAATCTTAGCCTGAAGTTTAACAGGTCTAATTCGACGTACTGTACAAAACGACTTAAAGGACTGAATTCACATTCTGTATTAGTCAAAGAGGCAGGCATCCTGACAAAGACATAATTCACATGTGATGATATGGTTCCACATGTGCATTACACAGATGAAATAAACCAATGTAAAAATAAAACAACGAAACTAAATATTACCAAAACCAACAGTTATTTTATTTTCGCAAGTGTGGATGTCACACTCATCGTTATGAAATTGACTATACAAAGCAACGTATAGTATGACAAGAATCATAAAGGGGCTATACAAATACCATTTAATTCTTTAAGATTCGATAAGTATACATATCGCATTACTTCATAATTCAAAACCCGGGAATATTAGTTTCTGCCCATTATAAGCGTGATAATGACTTTTCTATTGCAATCTTTTCTTTTTGTTCTATCTATGCAAACTACGCTTTTGGAAAATATTACTGCTAGGTTCTTCTCATC
Organism: Megalonaias nervosa; assembly: GCA_016617855.1. NCBI lineage: Eukaryota > Metazoa > Mollusca > Bivalvia > Unionida > Unionidae > Megalonaias > Megalonaias nervosa. The sequence goes on from JAECUM010033772.1 coordinate 39,988, forward strand.
TCCTTTATTCATTTTCATCCTAGGATTACAGTCTTAAAACAACGCAAGCATAATCAGTAACAGTAGTCTAAGGACAATGAAAAATTCAAAATACTGAAAAAGACACCATTTTCTTGTTCTTTGAAAACCGCGATCCTAATCATCAATTGCGTATAATGTCTTTGTTGCGACGTAATATTTATCACGCATTGCAATCTGCAAGAGCTTTTGCAGAGGTTATTTGGAAAAAAATATTTTGATAATAGGGTTCCCGAAACATAATTTGCAATTTGTACGGACTCTAATTTAATAACCAAACATATCCCTACTATATATAACCGCCGTAGTTTAAACCATGGAATTCAAGTACTGAAGGCACTGGAAGACGAAGCCTTCTCCCAAAAAAAGTTAAAAAGGAACCACATTTTAGAAGGAGAATTGTATTACCATGTTTGCAAACTTCACTAGTATGTAGTATTTTGAAAACGTATTTTCTTTCCTTTCTTACTGAAACCTGTCATTGCGAACACCATAACTATCATTGCCGATGACGACGAGGAAGACATTCCATCTACTTATCATAAATAACAGAAAACAACAGCAATAACAGCTATAGTATTAATGATAAATAACAGTGGCATAACAACAATTATATATATATATATATATATATATATATATATATATATGTGTGTGTGTGTGTGTGTGTGTGTGTGTGTGTGTGTGTGTGTAAGGACACCTCCGTACCAAAAGAGAAACGCACTTGACCCTGGATCCTTCATTATCGTTTGAACACATGATGATTTAAAATAAATTGATATAGAACGCTGTCATTATAAGCAAATGGTTAGAGAATTGTAATTCATTCTAAAAGGGAAAAAAACGTGCCGCGAGTAATAATAGCTTTTTCTTCATGAGCTAATCGTGAAAAAATAATGGTACAAGATCATAGTGAATAATTTTATGTCAGTGGCATATGGTAGCTTAGTTGGACAATCGTTTGAAATGCAACATCACCTTTAAAACTTTGTCGTTCTATCTATCCACCAACTCATAGTAGATTTCAATAGCCGATAGCATTGATATTTTTGTTGTTTCATGTTAATCGGGATATAATATTACAATGTATTATTTCACAGAAAGCTTAGAATGTATTGATTTTGATTAATGTCATGGAACCCAATACTCATCTCTTGTACGTAATACGCTTTATACTCAAAAGCATACATATCTTTTATAGTGATCACTTTTTGCCGATCAGTCAATGGATTTTTGTATACTCGAAAATTCGGATTATTGGGAACGGATATATAGCTCCAGTAAATGCATATATAAGTCAAACAGAAACTTCAAATTGTGGCTTTGAATAATTTTGCAATCAAATACTCACACACTAGCTCGTCATGCAGAGAACTGGTAACTCTTTTTCAGGCCGTTTATAAAGTCATAACATCTAACTGAAAATAAAATTTGAATTTCTAGCTTGTGTTCAACAGTGCTCTTAATGCTTTTTGTAGAAGGAATGACAAACAGTAACGAATCAGCTTACAATATTGATCATGTTACTGCAGGTAGCAATCAGTTATGTTTTGGACAAATGTGAATTATACGAAACAATTTAAGAAAATGTGACATACCTAATGAGTATTTTAGTCATTTTGTGTACAGATAATGCTACCGTAATCATTTGAGACGTATTTTCCTTTGCCAAAGATCCCAATGATATAATTGAGAGCCTATTGACGAGGAAAAAGTTATGATAAGTATTAAAATATTCGCGCTGGGAAAGGTCGAGTAGGTTGATACGTAAGGTTGAGTAGGTAATACGTACGCTGTAGCCCAAAATAACTCCAAAAAATTGCACATGTTATAAAAGACGTTGCTTGCAAATAAAACAAACATAAATGCAGCGGCAAATAGAGAATACATGAGAAAATTTGACAAATCTGCCTCCTATGCTAACAATGAACGGACAAGGCAAACTGTAGCACCATACTGTTGCACAATCACCCACAGATTGCCTGAGTTTACCATATTAATAGAAGTAAATTATCACACAGGTGTTAAAGAGCAACACGTCATAGATTGGTAGACACACGTAGAAATGGATGTGTTATTACTGGTCATAAACATACTCATAACTTCAAGTATAACTACATTGTGCACCAACTGATCTAATACTGTTCTTTGCATAATATGCAGACGACCCTTCCCGTTTCTCCACGTGGACTTCATCCGGTGTGTAGTCGGCTTGTGTTAGTTCTTTGACTTCATCACTCACCTCGGACAACGACTGCTCTAGCACTTATGTAGACATCTGGTCATAGCTCTCCACATTCCTGACCTCAGCTATGATAGCTGAAAAAAACTAAGTTCTTTTCTGACATTGAAATGGCATATTATCAAAGCAAAACACATGATTGCTAGATGACTGGAAGCGCCAAATGAACTTATGTTGTTTTTAACCCTCCGCAATGTACGAATAATATAATGCACGTAACAAAGATAGAATGGTTAGAATGAAGGATGATCATTAAAATCCATATTATCAGCTTTGCTACATCGGAGAGAAAAAAATTAAAGACTATTAGCACATATGAATTTATTTTGTCCTAAAATATTTTCTTTCCCCTATTGACAGGTGCAAAGTTTCGTATTGCAATGTGTTTTACTGCACATCAGTAAATGAGGGTTATTCAGTGCAGAGGCCGTTGGAATGTGTGTGTGTGTGTGTGTGTGTGTGTGTGTGTGTGTGTGTGTGTGTGATTTGGATTTTTAACGTAGCTTTAACAATTGTTCAGCCATATCGCTACGATGTCTGCAGTGTGACAGTTTATAGTGATGTCTAGTACTGGGGCATCACGCCGCAGACATGTAGCATGATGTCCCACCCATTCACATAATCCTGACACCAGTTTGACCAGTCCTAACACTAGCCTCTTAATGCTGAGCTCCAAGCGGGGCAGCTGTTAGTACCAGCAGTTGAAATAAGTGCTACTTCACGTTGTTGCTCTGAAGACGTTACGATCCATATATATATATATATATATATATATATATATATATATATATATATATATATATATATATATATATATATGGACTTGAGATGTGGGGGGGGGGAATACTGTCATTCGCAAGAATACACACAAACTACACAGTATATATATATACATACATACATACATACATACATACATACATACATACATACATATATTGTACGCGCCCTCTGGCAGTTTTACAGTTTTCTATGTGGCGCAATCGTCAGATGGAAACACAAAGCTATTGTTGACCAGAAGGCCGCTAAAAGGCTAGGAATGGATGTTAGGGCAATTTGGAGATAATGTCCTTTGAATACCTAAATTGGCGTTTGGACAAATGACGTGAACAGCCGGATTGTTGTGCTAGATCATAATATCTGTCGGTGTTATGAGCGATATGCTCTGAGATGATTCCAGACGTCTTAGCCTGTCTACGTTTATATTTTCTAGCTTATGTTCTTGCGTCTGGTGTCTATGTATACCTTCGACTCGTGTTAGAACAGCACACTAATACGAGTCATAAACAGAGTTATGATCTCAAATAGCCCTTTAAATGTAATAGTATCCATGTCTTCATACTTTGACTGATGTTGGCGGATGGCGCAAAGCCTGGTTTGCTAGCTCGAGAGACGTAATGCCGGCCCTGAAAACTCAGTCATCATTTCGGGGAGTTTGCAAGACTGGTCTAAAGCCCCCCTGTAACAGGGTTCTTGCTGTCACTTTAACTGCATGTCCACCGATCACACTCGAGCAGAGCGTTTTTTTTTTTTTTTTGTTTTTTTTTTTTTAGCAGCCGTTTTGGCTCGTGCTTTAGTGAGCTTGAGCTGTTTGCTTGTGTCCACGGTATATGATCAAGAGCTGCTAGCTGACATACATTCCCCTTCAGGGCACTCCAAGGTTTGCTTTTCCGGCAAAGTGTGTCTGTATGCAATAAGAATTTTCATGGACTGCTTAAAATCAAGGCCATTTGCCACCTTCGTTTAGACTATGGAACCACACACTTGCGTCAATTGTTTTCTGTGTACTTTATCATTGTCCGGCTGTCTTTCAGCAAAAACGGCTGGTTTGGCTGGTTCTTAGGTATCGCAGCCGCGGCAAATACAACGCCCGTTTCCTGTATAAATTCACGTCCATGATCGGTAACCTTCTGTGTCTTAAATGAATATTGATCTTACTAAGATTGGACTGCTTTGGCAGGACATTTCTGAGGTTCTAAGGCAGCCTTTCCAATTCTGCTGTCGTATCAAACCCGCTGATTTCGAGGGAATGCTTTAAACCCTTGACCCCTCGCCGGTCTCCTAGGCGTCATGTGTGCTGCTGGTTATGGCTTCATCGGTGGCCTTTATTAGTTTTACTTGATATAAAAAGGAATTTTCAAGCTCGTAGGTGACGGGCGTTTATCATATCGAGCAGTTCTTTACGGTGGAACACATATTGATCCTGTATTCGTTTCTTATCTTTCGCGGTTGCCATTTTGGTAAATGGAATATTTTTTGAAAGTATTTGCAGGACTTCAATTTTGCACAACCTACTCCTCATAAATTCTACCTCGAAACATTAATGAGCGTGTGCCGCTCAGTCCGATGATAAAGCTGTTGAGTTATGGATATTGCCTCGTGAAAGGAAGGACGAGGCTCCTACCAGTCCATGTCCGTGGCACACAATATGGTTTACATTTAGCACGCCGTATGTCAGCCCAGCAGAATGGGACCACTATCTGTCTGTTGTCGTTAATTATCAGTGGTATCTAAGGGTAGCGCTGAATCATGTAAACACCTGTGCGTTATGGTGATGGCTGGTATTGAAGGGATGCATAGTGATATTCTGCCATTCGCGGATCACATCGTCAAAGACGATGGCGTTGTCTTGACCGCGACCCAGATCGCTAGGGCCTGGGTTATTTTCGACGAGAGAGAAAAATGTAAAAATTGTAAATATAGGCTATAAGGAACTTGTGCGGTACGCGAACTTGATGTTACATGCTTCCAATTCTCTAAATTAAAGTTTGGTTTGATTTAGTTCACAGATAACTTTGTTAACATGTCTCATTGCTCCACTGTTTTTCACTCTCTTCACGTCTTTTGCCGCATGATTACGACCATATCTCGCACATATCCTGTAATCGGTTCCAGTACCACACTTCCAGCATGAGTAGACTCTATAACCCCTTCTAAATTCTGCCATATGCAAAATACAATACCCACCAGCGCCGTTTTTGTTTTTTTTTTCTTTGTACTTCTCTTTACTCCATAATTTCAAGCAAGCGCACTTGTTTTTACCTCGAAACACCATGAACATCCTAAAGCTGGTGTACTCACAATAACTAAGTACTGAAACGAAGTATTCCGACTTAATGCCATTCATAAAAAACCCACAGATTAAGCCGTCTTTATGAAGGATCCGCTGCAGTCTCACAACTATGAATTCGTAATCATCTGACGATCGCTCCAGCGGGTCCCAGAGTCGACCAAAAATCTTCACCAAATAGGGCTGCATAACCGGCTGACATCTATTCTGACTGGTCCCAAAACCGGCTTCCCTCCCAGACTAATCATGATTTAAAACACTCCTATTACCTCTGCTGCAGACTAATCAGACTAATGTTGTTTTTCATAACAGCATGTATAGGCATCTTAATACATAACAGTTAATTCTCTAATGCATATTGCGAGTTTCGCATGTTATTAAATATCGAGCATGAATTTTCTTACCCATGCGACAGAGGAAACTAGCTGTTTTGCAAACCTTACTTTTCTTATCTCAGTCTGGTTGTCTCAGACAGGTCGTCTCAGTCAAGGTGTCCACACGCTTGGAACTACTTTTAAAAAAAAAAAACCTTTGTTGTCTTCTGCTATGCCTGACGAAGTTGTTCTAAAATACAACAACAACAACAACAACAACAACAAATATATAACCAAAAAAACATAGTAACTTAAGGTCAATCCATTTTTGAGAACACACCATACAAAACATTTCGAGAAAGACAGACATACACACGCACACGATGCCGAGCTTTTTGGTATTATGCTAGTTCGTTCCACACAGCATGGTCAATTTTATACTATATGCAGGCTTAGCTCGGTACATTTTCAGGTCAGCGTCATTAAATGTAGCTAAAGCTACCTAACTAGTTTTAAATACTTCGTGTGAAACAAGTTATATACTGTTAGCTACATTTAATGACGCTGACCTGAAAATTGACTGTGCTACAGATAACATAAAATTCTCAATGCTGTGTGAAATGAACTATGACGGAAAACACTGATCTATGCACATAGACTATAGACCTATACACTTCATAGCCTCCCAACTCTCTTAGCAACTACAGAAAACTTAGTAACAGCCAGAAATGTATTGTCAAACATGTTTTAGTCTATTTTTGTTAAGCATCTCCATTGCGCCCCAGTTGAATAAAAAATATACCTACAATATTTAATAACAAATAATGCACTTACCAGCCAGAAGGAATCATTTATCCAACACATTAATCCATAAGCAAATTTCACTGTAGCACATGCCATATTTCCAAGACAGAAAAATACATTTTCAAAGAATCCGTGAACTTGAAAGTTTAGCACATGGTTATCCTCTGGGGTTTGTAATTGGAGGGTCTTTTATACACAGGGATAATTTTATAATCAATATTAATTACAACACAAGTATGTCACAAACAGTTTCACCTCCTCCAAAGAAAAGGAGAGTTATATACGATAGTGACACGGATCTCTAATTACCCGTAAATTACACAAGCACGGACACTCATGCCACAAGTATCTTTAATAGCCTATGTTATACACTACAACAGAGCTTTTAGCCCAGGATCGTTTCATTATGTACAATATAATTTTCTAAATTCGAACTGATGAAAATGAAACATTTTCTTGTAATAAATATTAACTACTTATTGTTAATTTCATATAACATCCATATATTAAATGTGATAATACCTCAAAACTATGCAACGTTTTATGTTGTTATTTCTTTTGGCTCAAGCATAAAAATTGTGTACTTCGGATGACACTGTCGCAGCACAGTCCTCGTTAATATATTTGTATTAATGCACCACATGTAAACATTTGCGCGTGAACTATACTGCACAAGTAAGGAGTTATTTCTTACTTTAAAGGATAATATTGGGTAAGAAAAATAATCTACGTTGGGATTTGGACCGAGACAAGGTAATGCCAGTCACGGGGTTACATTATATGTCTCCTCCCGAGGCTAGCCTCTTGGGGAGACAAATAATGTAACCCCTTAACTGGGATTTCCTTGTCTCTGTCCCAACCCCAGCATATTTTATATATGTATCTATACCCTGTTTGAATATGCGAAGCTTGGGATATAAGATTGCCACGATCATCTGGGGAAGAAATTAAATAAGAAACCAATAGAATAAATACGAACCAGAGCAATGAAGAGAATTCCACTTGCTGAAAAGACTAGACTGCTATATTACAACTTCATATTGACAATATCTATAATTCACTAGACTGATCACGTAAGATAAGGAGAAAATCTTCAAAGACTTTAAGAGAACATTATTATAGTGAAAGCGTGAGCAATGATTTTGAGAAGCGTACCGTTAGCTCTTTTGCCAATCCATATGTGATACGTGTAACTAATGTGTTTGTGGCATGATAAATAATTTATTGAATAGGACAGAACTAAGCAAGTTTGTGATGGAACCGATGTGTTTGTGCCCTAAATACTACAGCAGTATGATAATCATTTAAACGGCAATATGCGAAATATAAACAAGGGCCAATGACGGTGCCGGACTGCTATTAATATCAGTGGAATGCCACAAGATGTAGAAAAAACCACATCCACTTTTATACTAAGTACTTTAATTAGATATATTTATAGCGCATCAGCATAATTTCTTGATGGTATTCTTAACCTTTAACTTGACGGTCAGTCCATTTTACAATTAAAATTCTGCGCGAAGGCTGTGACTATGCAACATCGATAAAGGTGCAAATATATACAAGGTTGAAAATATTAAATTTTTAACTATCACTGAATATAGGTCGGGCTGTGGTCGTGGGTGGGTTTCAACTATCATGCGTTTTGTCTATACATCAACAGTGCAACAGCTAAGCGACCGTAGCTAAATGTTTGAGTTCGTATCCAGATTTAAACGTGTCGGTGTGTTTTATGTAAAGATATTTCACAGATTTACAGGGAAATGAAATATTATATGGTCTTTCTGCCATAGTCTGCAATGTTTTTTTTTTTTGTTTTTTTTCAGGAAATGTTAAGCATTATTCATTTGTAACATTTTACGCTGAACTGGACTGTTAGGGAGATAAAACAAAATATCAAATTCCCCTGCACAACATGATATTCGGGAAGTACTAGGAAACATAGTGAAATTCGGTGATCAGTAATGAACTGGTCTTGCATTAAGAAAATAGATATTCAGTGCTTTTTATATTATAACAGAATGACTGGGTAGATTTTAAACGGCTATCATACAATTCGTGCTGAGTAGGGGGTGTGGATAACTTAAGTTGATTTGAGCTTCTTTATAAACATAGTGACAATATCATCTACATCTTAAAATGCGTTCGCTAAAGTATTAAATACCAATATCACTAAAGTATTAACGAACAATATCGCGATGTGTTATCTCATCAATAAAATATAAAGGTATATCCCTATTCTGCATGGTTTTTGTCTTTTGTTTTTTAGTATCGCATGGTCAGTTTACATCAAAACACATTTCTAGCATAAATAAAGTTTGACAACAGTTAGAGATTCAGATTAAATTGGTACATGTAGCCTACATTAATTATATGTACCGGTAATCCGAAGATGGAATAAACTATGATGCACCGTGAAAAAAAATAACTTTTGAACAGCTGGTTTCCACGCTATAGTTACACATTTTTTAAAGGCAAATACATGCAAAGTTTCGTCGTTTATTTAGCATACGAGCTTATATTCATTTTCCTTTATTCTATCTGTTTCCAATCAGGAATACTTCAAGACAAAACATAAAGCTGGATTAATTCCTGTATCTACAATGAATAATTATAAACCACGGGAATTAATATAAATTCCGCTTCCCCCTTTAGTTTATATCTCTATTTTTTAACCTTTTGAACATCTGCACTTGCACATATCGTTTCAACAAGCCACTCTAGTAACTGACACAACACACATACAACACCCCATTTGACCTGAATGCTACAACGGTTAGAGGGCTTTATTATGCGTTGTTATTTTCGCTCTGAAGTCTTAGGTTCGAGGCAAAATGTGATCATTATAATAAATTTATAGAATTGTACGATCAAATTGAAAATATACACAGACTTTCCCAAAGCAAGATGATATGATGCTAATCATGAGTTTATAATCTGTCAGGCAAATGTAACTTATGCCATCCAAAGACAGCCACCAAAGTGTAAACGTGTTCGGCACTGTTTTTGATGCTGCTAACCTCAGTGAAGTCTTGACAAAGGTTTGCAAATTCCAAAATACCCGTTAGTGAGTTGTTGCCTTTGGCACGTGCAAAACGTATTTCCCTTGTATGATTTAGTACTTTAAAGTGGCAAGTTGTAAACATAGTGTCAATTTTTATACTGTAAGATTCAAGGGAACATGCATTAACAAATCGATCACAATCGGCTGAGGAGTGGATCCAAATAAAATTGTGCAAAGCTGATAACTGTATAAAAATAATGATTGTTTCTTTCCTTATAAGCTTATTTGAAGATACTCCATTATTTCACTTCAAGATAAACACTAGATTGGATTCGCAACGTAAAATATTTTGTTTTGTCTTATTTACAATGAATTTTGTTCATCTATGTTTAATCCGACGGTTGTTTCGTACTACAATTTTCTAGTTTCTGTGGACTGTAACGTGGTATAACTAATTAAAATAACTACAAGGCCTTAACAAATGTATCATTCAATTGCACCTCTACGAAGTCAGATGAAAGGCAGTTTAAATTTACCAAACATATTTTTTTCTATCATGCATCTAATTATATTTCATAGTTAACTTTAAAGCATAATTAAGTTATTCATAATAACATTGTAATTTTAATTGTATCTGGTTGCATTACTGTATTGTCTCAAATTCAAATACATTACTAGTTTTGGCTATTATGCAAGTACAAAGAATGATATTACAAAATAATTTGTATGACATTTATATAAGTTTTAATGCACTTATTGTTCCACAGAAAATTGACGTCATCCTTTTTTGTTGTTCGCAAGCAGTCCAAATTCACAGCTCTCACTCTCTCAAGTATGTTCCCAGTTGTTTCAGATCTCCTATTGCTTATTCTTGGAATCAAGTGCTCTCTTCAAACATAGTTTGTTGCTCACATATACGGAATGTTACAGGTGCAGAGGACGAGAAGCATTTATTACGAACAATGCTTTTATTTAGACATAATAGTTATAAAGTACTAGAAAAGAAAAGAGCTTTTTGTGACAATTATTTGGAAAAGTTTCTAATGAAGGCGTTTCTGCACGATAATCTGCAATTTGTGCGGATTTGAATTCAGTGCCCAACGTATTTCTGATATTTTGCACCATAGTATTTTAAATATAGAATCAGTGAGGCATTGTATTCGAGGTAAAATGAAATCTTACACGAAAATATGCCAAGTAACCTCATTTCACAAGGAGAGAATTACTAGTAATAAGAACAGAATAAACATCATCAATATTAATAATAATAGTGACATAATTTATAATAAAAATATTAAAATAGTATTTTATATGCATTTCGTTCTAGCAATTACTAAACCACGTTTGGAATTCAAATATATATGCAACTCATATATACCAACAGAGATAAAGAGCTTACCCCTGTATTGCACTATATATTATTGTATGGATGAACATGTGAAAATTGTTCTCATAGAATAACGCTGATATAATTAAATGGTTCGATTTAAATTCATTCCAAGCAGAAATGGAACCCAAGCCTCGAGTAACTGCGTGCACAACCAGCACTGATGTGCGCTCATTCCGGACATCGGATGAAATAAGGCCGAATGCAAGGACTCGACATTAGGTGGTATACGATAACGTTGTTTTTTTTTTTTTGTAGTCATTTGAAGTGCCACAATGCCTATAGAACTTCCCAGAATTTCATTTGCACAAATGCGTGGTAGTTGTTATAGCCCGGTGAAAATGATCTGTGCAATGTTCCATGCTAAACGGGGTATAATATTTGAATGTATTGTTCACCGAAATACCGAATGTATTGATTATGTGTATAATCATGGAACCAAAAACTCACCTCTTGCACCGAAGTTGTATTAAGCTCAAAGACTGTAACATATTTGCTGGCAGAAATCACCTTGGTGAGGGAAAATCAATGTTTTTCAAGTATATTTGAAAATTAGCTTCATTTGCATGCGCCTGTAAATGAGTATATATACCTAAAGTAAACAACGAATGGACACACACACACACACAC
>JAECUM010033773.1:0-10616 GCA_016617855.1 Megalonaias nervosa
CACAGGCTATTGCAAATCTGTATCATTAGTATTGTGTAACAATATAGAAAACATCTCACTCAAAGTGTACACATGCGATTAAAAGGACTCGGTTCAAGTTCAAGTTCATGGTTTTCATCCAGCTAAAATTCTTTTTTCTCTCTCACTCCACAGATTTTCATGTATTTTTGTCCTTCATGAAGAGAGAGAGAGAGAGAGAAAGAGAGAAAGAGAGAGAGAAAGAATCTTTAAAACAAAACTGTAAGAGCGCCACTATGGACAATATCCTGTTTGTGGGGAGGTAACTGAAGCACAAGAGGAGATAACTATTTGCACATGTTTAAAATCAAAATCCAAGTCAATTAATATCAATAACAGCCCATTAATGCCATCATTCCAAAAGAATTGAAAGATGGCAGTTATGCTGATAAACACAAAGCAAATGCACAGAATGCTTATTACAGTATCTGACCATCTCAATGCAGGACAGTCACATTAAATCTTCACTTGAACTCTCTTGGCAAGATGAGATAAAAAAATATCAACAAATTCAAACATTTCTTCAAAGGCATTTTTAATCACTGATTACCAATAATAATAGATGATGCTGTGAAGACTATTGGAATGACCACTGTTTTAGATAAAGACTGCATTAGTTTCTTCCAGTCCTTAATTGATGAAACAGACTTTGAAAAACAGACTTTGAAGGAAAGCAAATTAAAACTAATTTCTGAATTAACCACAAGAGAAACAGCCAATTCCCATTTTGAACAAGGACTGCTAACCATTAAATTTTCTTTTCAACTCTTTCAACAATGCTATCATCACTGTTCAATTGAAAAATAATTTTCCCCAAACTGCAAGCCTCAAATGTGGGCTACAGCAATTCAAACCTCTCTGACTGACAAAATGCCTAATGATGTTTGAATCACTTGAAAACCATCACATTGATGTTATAAACTCAATTTTCTAATTCTGGAAAATCTTCAATTTCAACCATTCTTTTAAGTGATTCAAGTCATTATAAATTGCTTTCAAAGTGGCATTAACAACCAGTTTTTCAAATGTCAAACTTTTCCTATTTAATGTCAGCATTACATTCCTGGATAATTTAATAATTTAAATGCCTCAAATAACTGCAAAATGTAGATAACATAATTATATGCTATTACATCAACTGGAAGAAAAAAGAGAAACTGAAAATATTATGAAAATCAAAAACTAATTAAGAAATTCTATCTGGAAGAAAAATTCTTTCGTTTATCACTTTTAAACGATTAATATAACTGCTCAAAGCTTTTAGCTAAAATTTTCCAATTGCCATAGTTATGAATCAGTAAAAATTTTACAGGCATTTTAAAAGCTACCAAACTGCCGCCTTTGTTCTCATTAAAATACTTGTGTGGTGAACAAGTGCAAAAAAAAAGATATTTAATTTATGTGATCCCTGAATAGCTCTATGAAATCCCATTATGGATTTTGACATCATATGAATGCACTCACTGGCGATGATATTACAGCTATAGTACCACTCATTATAACACTGTTCATGGGAGCCATAGACAATAACACCTTATAGTGAAAATACCTAATAACAAAGCACCTTGTACAGCACTCCCTCATAATAATGCTGACCACAGAAGCCTTAGAATATATTGCCTCAAAGTGATTACCTTTTAATGAAGTACATTGTACGGTACTCTTTCATTATAATGCTAACCTTGAGAGCAATGGAGTTTATTGTCTTATTGTGATTAACTTATAATGAAGTACATTAACCAGTACAACCTCATTATAATGCTAGTCAATGGAACCATAGAGTATACCACCTTATAGTCAGACTGAATTATAATGAAGTACATTATACAGTACTCCCTCATTATAATGCTAACCTTGAGCCATAGAGTATACCATCTTATAGTCAAACTGAATTATAATGAAGTACATTATACAGTACTCCCTCCATTTAATGCTGACCTTGAGCCATAGAGTATCCCATCTTCTAGCGAGACTGAATTATAATGAAGTACATTAACCAGCATTCCCTCATTATAATGCTTATCAATGGAGCCATAGAGTATACCACCTTAAAGTCAGACTGAATTATAATGAAGTACATTAAACAGTACTCCCTCATTTTAATACTGAATTTAAGCCATAAAGTATACCATCTTGTGGTGAAACTAATAATGGAATACAAAGAACAGCACTCCCTCATTATAATGCTGACCATGGAAGACTTATACCGCCTTATAGTGTGATTACCTTACACTGAAGTATATTATACAATGTCCAGATAATTTTATTAATTCTTAATGAAATGGAATCCATGGCCATGATATTTCAAACATCACACTAATAATCCCTTCTATTATACACAGTTCATGTGCTCCAGTCTAATTACCTCTTGATACTAGTCCAAAAAGTCGTCATAAAAATTAGTGTAAATTTTAGTCCCATTTATAGATTTTATGCATATATAATCTTAAATTGTAAGACTCAATGTGGATATACTGGAGCAATATACAGTGATTAGATCATTCAGACAAGTACAGTGTGGGCAACCTGGGGCAATAAACAAATAAACAGTTATTAGATGATTTGGACTATTACAAAGTGGGTACACTGGGGCAATAATCACATAAACAGTGGTTAGATCATTCAGACTAGTACAATGCTGATAACCTGGGAAATAATCAGAGAGTGGTTAGATCATTCTAACTAGTACAATGTGGATAAAATGGGACAATAATCAAATAAACAGTGGTTAGATCATTCAGACTAGTACAATGTGGATAATCTGGGGCAATAATCAAATAAACAGTGGTTAGATCATTCTAACTAGTACAATGTGGATAAAATGGGACAATAATCAAATAAACAGTGGTTAGATCATTCAGACTAGTACAATGTGGATAAAATGGGACAATAATCAAATAAACAGTGGTTAGATCATTCAGACTAGTACAATGTGGATAAAATGGGACAATAATCAAGTAAACAGTGGTTATATCATTCAGACTAGTACAATGTGGATAAAATGGGACAATAATCAAATAAACAGTGGTTAGATCATTCTAACTAGTACAATGTGGATAAAATGGGACAATAATCAAATAAACAGTGGTTAGATCATTCAGACTAGTACAATGTGGATAAAATGGGACAATAATCAAATAAACAGTGGTTAGATCATTCTAACTAGTACAATGTGGATAATCTGGGGCAAAAATAAAATAAAAAGTGATTGGATCATTTGGACTAATACAATGTGGATATATTATGTCAATAATGAAATAGTGGCTAGATTATGTAGACAAATACAATGTGGATATACTGTGATAATAATCAAATAAACAGTTGATATATTATTTAGACGAGTACAATGTGGATATACTGTGTCAATAATCAGACAATGGCTACATCGTTCAGACTAGTATAATATGGATAGACTGACAACAACGAAATAAACACTTAACAGTGGTTATATCATTAAAACTAATACAATGTTGATATACAGAGTCAATAATCAGATAAACAGTGACTATATTATTCAGACTATTACGTTGCTGACTAGTATAATGTGGATATACAGTGTCAATAATCAGATAAACAGTAGCTATATTATTCAGACTAGTACAATGTGGATACACTGAGTCAATAATCAGATAAACTGTGGCTACATTATTAAGACTAGTATAATGTGGATAGACTATATCAATAATCGGATAAACAGTGTCTATATTATTCAAAGTAGTACAATGTGGGTACAGAGTCTCAATAATCAGATACACAGTGGCTACATTATTAAGACTAGTATAATGTGGATAGACTGTATCAATAATCAGATAAACAGTGTCTATATTATTCAGACTAGTACAATGTGGATACAAAGTCTCAATAATCAGATAAACAGTGACTACATTATTAAGACTAGTACAATGTGGATAGACTATATCAATAATCAGCTAAACAGTGGCTACATTATTAAGACTAGTACAATGTGGATAGACTATATCAGTAATCAGCTAAACAGTGGCTATATTGTTTAGACTAATACCACTGAAACTAACTCAATACTTGTCATGAGATCAAACTTGTCAAGTGAACAACACCTCAATATAATTTTCTGCTTAAAATGCTCTTCCCATTTCTAAGTGAACCGCAAAATTCTGACAGAGAACCACCTAGATTCACTCAATAAAAAAGTTTTGTATGGCATATATACTTGTATCAATGGAATAATCTGACACTTAATACCATTCATCCAAGTGTACTTAACATACACACTCATAGTACAACTGCAAATTGCACAGACCCAGATCTGTTGTAGCATAACATGCCAGCAGATTCAGCTGTATGCAGTTTGTTAGCACTAATTTGTAAAACAGAAATGTTGATCTGCCACATCATACTGTACCAGCAGATTTGGGTTTATGTTGTCTGCAGCTGAACTGGGTCTATAAATGAGTACATATGGTAATCTTCTATACATTCATTTTCCCACTCTGTCAATCCCATCCATACATACCTGCCATAAGTATACAAAGGCATTACAGTAGATGGATAGCTAATAAAGCACTTCAATTTTTTTTTAAAAATATCAGAATAAAACTCATAAAATATCAACTTGTTTGTTAGAGAAATAAAAGTTTATACTACAACTATGACAAAAGCTGATCCACCCATTTACAATACACAAACTTTTACAATTGGAGATCAAAAAAATTTCCAAAAATTTTCAACATCATTATCTCAATCAAATATTTATCATTTCTGTAAATGTCAATATATTAAAATAAAGCAAAGTCTCCTTTAAGGCTCTATTTAACATTTTTTTTTTAAAAAAAACTTTTTTCTCATTTTCTAATTACGCAGGAAAATTCAAATATACAGCAATCCATGATTTTTTTAATAATTTGTTTACCTAAATGACTATACTTCAAAATGTGTAGAAAAGCATTGGGCACATCTGGTCAAGATTATTAAATTAAAATTCTGTGACTGGGATCATTAAATTAAAAAGCCAATACCAAATGACATCCTTTCTTTCTAAATAATAAAACAGTGAATTTTTAAAAATTCCCATTTCATTTAAGATAGGATCTAAAAACTCTTCTACTCCATTATACAGCAATTACACTATGTATATAATCTTCAGCATTTGCTAGATTTTTTTAATTCAATATATGCTATGGGTTAGATAAAATTGTATTTTGTAGCTGACCTTGCCCAAAATAATGTTCATTGTCTACCTGACCAGTAACATTTATTCTTTATTCTGTAAACAACTAATATATAGCTAATATTTTCTCATGAGTGTGGGTTTAATATTAGGATCATTATCAATAGAAGTAAACACATTTATCTTGGTCTGGGTCAAGGACATTGTGTTTACGATGTTCTTTATTATAATTTTAGTAACAGAGTCTTCTAGAATGGAAGTTTCCATTAAGTAACCGTTTGTGGGGTTTTTTTTAAGAAAATGATAATTGTGACCTAGGTCAAATAGAGGGTTTTATAATCTTGTTTACTGGGAAAATTATTTGTTATGCTGTACGATCTTGAAGCAGAATCTGTCTTATTGCTGTGTTCAATATTTCATTTTGGCTGGAATTTATTTATTCAAATTATTTATTCACTGGAAATACAAAGTTCTCACCCATAAGATTCTCCGACAGAGACATTAACTTGGAATTATAGTGAATTCAAACCAGGATTTCTTGGATTGTATTACTGTGATTCATCATAAGACTGTTTCTACATCATTAAAATTCAGGCCAATTGTACATTAGTACATCAGAGACTGTAAGCCACTACAGGTACATCAACAGCTTCAGTGTTGGAAATTATTTGAAATACCACTAAATTTTATTCTGAACATTATTCATTAGGACTTGTGTTAGAAATTGGATGATTATTTGGGATTTAATTTGCAATACTGTAAGTTATTTTTACATTTTCATATTGTATTCTAGGAAAATAAATTATTTGTTGACTTTCTACAAAAACTTGCTAGTTTTCACTCCTTTCTATTACTTAAGTTTTAGATCATTGAGTGGTAATAACACAAATATCTACTGTTTAGTTCAAAATTGCAACCAATGCATCTGCCCACATACAGGCAAACTGTCAAGTAACTTGGTTTTGAAAAAATCTTCATGTTACCTTTTAAATAAAATGTTTTTTCATCTTTGGTGCATTACTGACAATGCCCAATAAAGGAACTGACCAACTGTCATGCTTACCGTACATGCATGCTTTTAGGCTGAATCCACCTGTAAATTGTATAAACCCAAAATCTGCATTGCATACTGTACTGACATATCTAGATCTGTACAGTTTGCAGTTGGATTCAAATTAAAAGCAAGTACTGTATATACAGTACCAACCTGAGTCCATGAGAGGCTTATAATGGGGATACCAGGCCCCATGAGAGGCAAACAGTGGGGACCAACACTCAAAAGGGGGAAAAAAAAGTCCAAGAGGAGACCAAATGCAGTGAGGGTTTCCATTTTATTGAGTATTTATGTCACTGCAAGTAATAATAATTGAAATTCAAACAAATGAAATGCCAGGAAACTGGAAAACACAACTAGATTATGATATTTTTTATCCTGGCTGGGTAACAAGCATGGAGCTGGTACATCCCAATACACATCTCCATTTCTGTGTGGTAGATTTTGATTTTGCATCCGCATATAACGTTTCAATGATTTTGATATTTTTTTATTTCATTTGAGTGGTCACTTTGACAGAAGTGTCTTGCAACATGACAGAAGTGTCTTGCAACATGACGTGTTCTTTTTAAGGCATATCTCTTAAGTGATCTTTTAATTTGCTTCTGAAATTTGAGTTTTGTATTACAAGATATTGTTTAATGAATTTTGAACAAAGTATAAAGTATTCTTTGATTGCAGATGCTGGTTAATTCAACATATGGACTTTTAAAGACTTAGGGACTGTTCATCCCCTAATAGCATAGTCACAAACAGTACAGTCCTGTACAGGACATTTTTTTTCTTCTCTTTTATGTGAGTTTTAATGGCACTTTTAACACATTACTGGCACATCATACAACGGAAATGGAAGTTAAATGCTTTTCCCAATGGCAGACTGATGCAGCTGATCCAGGCTGGCCCAGATGGGTATTGAGCCCACAACCCTTGGATTATGAATCCAATGCTCTACCAACTGGGCTACCTCAGCTCCCTCCACATAAATGAGTATATTCTTGCCAGTTACTTTCTGGGCAAAGGTTAGTCAATTTTGCCAGTTACTTTCTGGGCAAAGGTTAGTAAATTTTGCCAGTTATTTCTGGGCAAAGGTTAGTCAATATTGCCAGTTACTTTCTGGGCAAAGGTTAGTCAATTTTGCTCCAGCATTGGATGTTACAGATTTTCCTACACATTCCTAGAACAAATAAGGATCTATTTGTAAATATCTGAAGTAGACTGACTTGAAAGATAGGCCATAATGTCAATATTGCTTACATGATTCAAAAGTAATCCATATCTAGCATGATAAAAACCACATTGTACATACTCGCTTATAAGTCTTTTTAAATTGTAACAGCATATACGTCAGAAGATTACAGTATATGTTGTTTTCTTCTACTGATTACTCCTAGCAGACTATACAGACCCAGGCTTGGCAGTATTTTATGCAACGGCTGAACTCATCTATCCAGTTGGACCTGACTTATAAGTGAGTATATATGGTAATCCAGACTGTTTTACTGTTTGATATTTTCAGTTTAGATCATTCCTTCTTTGTTGCACATACTTTGGTAAGAAATTTTTGATGGCATTCAAAAGAATAGCCTCTTTTTTTTTCATAATATAGCTGTGTTTTTCTAAGTCATGTTTGAAATGTATAGATTTACTTAAATGGGAGAATTTAACCATGTGGTCCTAATTTTTCTACATTGTGGGTGATGAAAAGACCTATAGTGGAGGTAACAGTAACAACTAAAACAACGGTCAAAACTTAACCAAGACCGGCTAAGCCTATCCATGCTTTCATTTGGTCCACTATGTGCAAAGGAAGAAGATTTTAAGATAAGAGAGTGCAAAACAATGGAATGAATGATCAATTCTCGGCTTGTATGGTACCTGGAAACTAACAATTTAATATCTCCTTTCCAAATTGGTTTTTGTTATGGCTGTAGCACCAATGATCATCTGGTTAGACTGGAAACATTTATTCGCGATATATTTATCAAGAAGGAACATTTAGTAGCGGTTTTCTTTGATTTAGAAAAGGCCTATGACACGACATGGAAGTACGGGATACTAAATGACCTGCATGATCTGTGTCTAAAAGGCTGTCTGCCCTCTTTCATATCAAACTTTCTCTCAGACAGAGAATTCAAGGTACAAGTGGGCTCCTCCCTCTCTGATATTCACGAGCAAGAGATGGGTGTGCCCCAGGGCAGCATTTTATCTGTGACACTTTTCAACATCAGAATCAATAGCATCACCAAGTGTTAGGCTTCTGGTGTGGATTGTTCCTTATGCGTTGATGATTTTCTAATATGTTATCGATCGAAGCACATGCATACAATTGAAAGACAACTACAGTAAAATGTCGACAAGATTCAAAATTGGGCCAGTACTAATGGTTTCAAATTCTCAAAATCAAAAACGGTATGTATGCATTTCTGTCAGTTACAAAGACATCATGATGAATCTAAACTCACGCTGGACGGAACACCTATTTCAGTTGTTGAGGAAACAAAGGTTTTAGGTATTATCTTCGACAGAAAACTGACTTTTATTCCACACCTAAAGAACCTGAAAGCTAAATGCTCAAAATCTCTAGATCTACTTAAAGTAGTAGCACACACTGACTGGGGTGCTGATAGAAAAGTCATCCTCAATTTATACAGAACATTTATTCGCTCCAAACTGGACTATGGTTGCATTGTTTATGGTTCAGCTAGGATGTCATATTTGAAGATGCTTGACCCAATTCATCATCAAGGAATAAGACTCACTCTAGGAGCATTTAAGACATTCCCGTGTGAAAAGCTTCTCACTGAAGCGAATGAACCACCTTTATCACATCATAGAGAAATGCTTTCCGCACAGTATGCTCTCAAATTAAGATCAAACCCTCTGAACCCTGCTTTTTTGGCTGTTTTTCAACCCAAATACAAAACCTTACACGAAAATAAACCAGACGCCATACCTTCCTTTGGCATTAGAATATCACCCAGCCTTGACAGCACCAAAGTTGATCTTTCTAAAATTCAGAAAACATCCATCTCCGAAACACCTCCCTGGCTACTTAAACAACCAAAAGTACTTTTTATGCTACACGATGAAGAAACATCTGAGACAAACCCTTCCATCTTCCACAACTCTTATCATGAACTCCTCACCGAATTTAAAAACTACACAAGAATTTATACTGATGGATCAAAGGATGAGGGAAAAGCCTTCGTTAGTGGAAACACACAACAAAAGTTTACTTACCAAACGGTACATAAATTTTTTCAGCCGAAACCAGAGCAATAGACCTTGCTCTGTAATATATCGAAAACAAACATATTTTAAACAGCATCATCTTCTCCAACTCACTATCAGTACTTCATTCACTACACAATAGAAAACTGGAGAACCCATTATTAACCAATATTCTCGTCAAAAATACTGAGCTGAGTACCTCCCACAATATAGTATACTGTTGGTTACCCAGCCATATTGGTATTAAAGGTAATGAAAAAGCAGATCACGCTGCTAAAATGGCCCTATCCCTAGAACCATCTCATTTTAAAATATCGCATACTGATTTTAAACCTAGTATCAAAGAATCTTTACATCAGAAGTGGCAGGCATCATGGAATGATGCAATGAATAACAAACTTCATGCAATCAAGCCAACCCTAGGAGATTGGACTCCTTCCTTCAGAACCATCCATAGAGACGAGACGAGGTAGTCATTGCAAGAATTCAAATTGGTCATACTTATATAACCCACTCCCACATGCTCAAAGGAAAAGTCCCACCAGAGTGCATTTCTTGCAATGAACCATTCACTTTTAATCACTTTATGATGGAGTGTTTTGACTTCCAACCTAGGTGTGATAAGTACTACAATGTTCATGTCATGAAGGAACTTTCTGATAATAATAAACATCACTTGTATTATAGAATTCCTGAAAGAAGTAAACATTCATTCTAAGCTATAACTTTTATGCTATAGCCTTGAGCAGTTTTATGTAATGTATATACCATCATTTATTTTCAATACCTTTTTATCTGTTTTTATTAACATACACCATTTACATTCCCCATTGATTGGGAAGCTTTATATAGTACCGTTACTATCTTATCGTTTTACTTTCAACTGTTTGGTTCTATATCGCTGGATGATATGAAACCTTTTACCACTTGTAAATGATCCTACATATAACCTTTTGTTTGGCGTTAAATAGCCTAACAGTGCTGGTGCACAGTAATAACAATCAATCAATCAGTCAATCAAGATAAGAGTCTGAGAACTTTGCCACACATGCAAGAGAAGCCTTGGTTTCTGAAATTACCTGGAGATTTGTTTTGTTTTATTTTAATGGCATTTTTTATACATTACCAACTATGCTCAGGAAATAAATATGTTGGTAGGTGATCAAA
>JAECUM010033774.1:0-12642 GCA_016617855.1 Megalonaias nervosa
AATAGGAGCTTCGGCATTTTATCATCTTTTTTTGATACAGTAGGAAAGAGAATATATATAAAAAAGATCTGCCTACTTGATATGTTAACATATGCTACCTACTCTTTCTAGCTAAACTGCCCAGTTTTGAAAACTCAGAACTCAAGGATACATATGATAAGATGAACTGGCACGGATAAGGTTTTGGCGCAACTTCTGAACATCGCTGCTAAATTGCTTCATATTGACTCTAACCTCAGCTGAAAGCTGGAATGAGAAATGAACTTAATAAACAAATTTTATTGGTTGGCTACAAAGTTCACAATTACAACATAATTATACAGCAGATACTTTACTGGCATGGAGCATTACAGACAAAAACAAAAGATAGATGTGAACATGCATGTCCGTGAAACTTAAATGAACAGAATATACTAACTGGCAGTCAAAATAAAAAGTAGACTCGTATTCTGTTTCAAACATAAAAGTCACCAAATTGTTTATCATTTAGTTTCAAAAGTATGGAAAGCAAACTCAATAAACCTATCCTAACCTAGACTTATTATGCACAGACCTGACTTATTATGCATAGACCTGGCTTATTATGCATAGACCTAACTTATTATGCACAGACCTGACTTATTATGCATAGACCTGACTTACTATGCATAGACCTAACTTATTATGCACAGACCTGACTTATTATGCATAGACCTGACTTACTATGCATAGACCTAACTTATTATGCACAGACCTGACTTATTATGCATAGACCTGACTTACTATGCATAGACCTAACTTATTATGCACAGACCTGACTTATTATGCATAGACCTGACTTACTATGCATAGACCTAACTTATTATGCACAGACCTGACTTACTATGCATAGACCTAACTTATTATGCACAGACCTGACTTATTATGCATAGACCTGACTTACTATGCATAGACCTGACTTACTATGCATAGACCTAACTTATTATGCATAGACCTGACTTACTATGCATAGACCTAACTTATTATGCATAGACCTGACTTATTATGCATAGACCTGGCTTATTATGCATAGACCTGGCTTATTATGCACAGACCTAACTTATTATGCACAGATCTGACTCACTATGCATAGACCTGACTTATTATGCATAGACCTGACAATCCTTAAGTCTTTAAATACATAAAGATGAAGAAACAAAATTTTCAGAATACTTTATCAATGCATGTTACAACTGCATTTAACAGTACAATGATCACCTTTCAACATCAGGGATCCAAGCCCTGAACTGAACCACAATTACTTAGATGTTTGGTTGAATTGAGGACTGACTTCAATTTCATCCAATCAAATTTCTGGACAAGTTTAAAATCTGTATTTAAGTTCTGTTGGCGATGATGACCATATTTGAGGTAAGACTCTCATCATTTGCATTTGGTCAACTAGATATCATAAATAATTCCACCTACAGTCTAATCTATACAAGATTAAATTTTTAAAAATTTCCCATGGTTTCCTGACCGCTCTGGTGGCCTAGTGGTTAGAGCATCCCCTTCAGATGCAGGGGGTCATGGGTTCAAACCCTGGCTGAGTCATACCAAAGACTTATAAAAATGGTACTAACAGCTGCCTCACTGGTGCTCTGCATTAAGAGGTTAGTGTTAGGACTGGTCGGCCTGGTGTCAGGATAATGTGACTGGGTGGGACATCATGCTACATGTCTGCGGCATGATGCCCCAGTGCTGGACATTACTATAAACTGTCACACTGCTGACATTGTAGCGATAAGACTGAATTTTTTTAAAAACTGCACTAAAAATCCGAATCACCCCCTCCCCCCATGGTTTTCCCCCGGTTATCCTGCTGATTTAAAACAGACCTGGCATATCTTAATATCAAAATTGCTCCATTTGGAACCAACTAGACATTGTAAGAAGTCTTCTGGTGAAAATTCCATAATGACAAGACCATCCATTCAGAAGGAGTAGTAATAGCAAGATTATTAAGATGGCTGCTGTGGTTGCCATATCAGATGTCTGGGCAGCACCACTTTCATTTAGGATCAACTAGACCAAGGGATAAATGTGTGTGTAAAATTTCATGACAATCCTCCAAGTAGTTTTTGAGGTGTTGCAATAACAAATGTATGCTAACCGATGAAGGACAGTGGGCAACAGGCCATCCGATAAGCTCTTCAGGTCCATAACCAGTAGAGTTAAAAATGACATATTGTTACTGTAACCTCAGTTAAACTTATTTGAAATTTGATTGTGTGCTAAATAAAAAAAGAATTACACATCAATAAATCAATTGTGGTTATTTTCTTATTTATAGTCTTTGCTATACTTAAAACTATTATATTGTTATTATCAATTAATATATATCTGTAATGGAACTATTTTTTGTATGCACAGGTACATAAAACACAGAACATAAACAATAAACAGCTGACATTACGATAAGAAAGCTGCTACTTAAACACATTATATATATTTGATAACCAACACAACATAGCATAAAAGAAAATTTGATGGTTCCAAGTGGATATTGGATATATTTTCACCTTATAAGTGAAAAACCTTAATATTTTCAATGAAATATATGTTATTTACTGAGATCAAGCACAGATCTTTTGTATATTGGGAATCTTACTATTTAAAAAGCACATGAAATGATCTCTTATGCTTTTAAACAAAAACTGAAATTTTCATATCATAAATTATATTTCTCCAAACATATTCTCCAAACATACTGAACCAAAGATACTAATGTTAGTAATTAACTTCCACCCACCCCAAATCCAGCCCTCAGAGAAAGATGAAGAAAATTAATTTTTCTTCTCTACATATGATATTGATGCAAAACAAAAGTGACAACTGAAAGATACATATGATATTGATGCAAAACAAAAGTGACAACTGAAAGATACATATGATATTGATGCAAAACAAAACTGACAACTGAAAGATACATATGATATTGATGCAAAACAAAGGTGACAACTGAAAGATACATATGATATTGATGCAAAACAAAAGTGATAACTGAAAGATACATATGATATAGATGCAAAACAAAAGTGACAACTGAAAGAGACTCTATTAAGGTACTATTGGCTGCACTTTAAAGTTTCCTACTTTGTATAGGATTTGATTCTGAAAAGAAAACAATGTCATGGGTTTTCCTCACTTGTCATCCTGGCTATTTAAAAAAAGACCTTGCATATCTTAGGTCTTGCTCAAATCTAATTCTTTTTTTGTTTTGGTGTATGACTGATGTGTGCAATTTGGATTAAAGAATATATAGTTTGACCTAAATTTAAATATGCAACTTTCAAAATACTGCTTGTTCCACCAGGTCATTTTCACTTCCTGGTTTTCAAAGGTAAATTGTAAAAAAAAAAAACCAAGCCAATAACTTTTTCAGATATTTTGTTAATTCATTCATGACAATTTCCAAAGTTGGTACAGCCAATTCTGGCAAAATTAATTTTCCCTATTTTGATAATTGTTAAAATCAGTATTCTTTGGACTAGTTCAAGCTGATTTTTCCAGCACATGGGAGCAGTGATTTTGATCAGCTGTGTGCTTAGATCATGTATGTTTTCCACAACGAATGAAATTTCAGCCACCGCACATGAAAGTAACATAGAGGCATGCCAACATTCTCTCTGTTGTGCATGTTGCAAATTACATACAAACAACTTCATCTTACACTGTCACTCTGTCAGAAGTATATAACATCTGTAGGGCACAGACATTATAATTACATCCCTCGTCACCATTAGGTGACTAACCATATCCTGGACCTTTCTCAGTTCAAGTATGAGCATTGCATCAGCATCCAGTATGGTTATCCTTCCCAAGACATATGACATGAGCCAATGAAATGTCACAGTATGCTGAACAGACCATCTGTTGACTCAAGAGGTCAAGGCTTGTACAGTTATGTTTGGTTTAGTTACCCATCTTAGGAGATATTGTTGGGACATACAAATGCATTCTGTGCATTTTAAGTAGCTTCAGAGAGCACAAACTGGGTCCTCCAGAGTTGCCTCTCTTGAAGAGTTTCTCAATGAGAGTATGCAAATAACCACTGTTATATTACCTGAAGACAGCAACCTGTTCTTGGCTAAGAAACTCTGCTGCATCATCAAAACAAATAAACCATACTAAAGGAAATGGTGATAGTTCAGGTCAGCTGACAGTGCATGTGATTCACTCAGCTAAGAAGAAAAAAAACACATCTTGTATGATAGAAGCTTCAGCAATGCTTTGGACAAGGCATAGAACTTATATGAGACAAGCCCATATAAAAACCAAAGTCATGTTCAATCTGGAAAACCAGATGAATGACTTCCAACAGCCCTAGTCAGAAAGAGTTTTCTGTGTAGAAATCAATGGGTCCCAAACTTTTCTTCAGTTTTGGGAAGTTTTTGGATTACTGATTTTTTTGCAGATCTTAAAAAAAAATAAGTCGTTATCTAAGTGCAAATGTGACAAGAGAGATAGAAAGAGACAGATAGACAGACATACAGAAGGTTATTATGAAAGCATCAAGAGTACACAAAATCAAAAAAGCTGTTTTTTTTAAATACATGTATTTAATGAAGAATTAGCTGAATAATACATGTTGTTCTAGAAATCACATCCTGTCACATAAATACAGTTGTTCCACAAAGAAATACAATCCTCATCACAAGGAACATCTGAGAAATAAGACATTTTTTATAATTTTACTATATTTTTTTTTAACTTATGTGGCATGTGTTACTGACTCCATTTCTTGTGCCATAACCAAGTAATGCTCTTCCTTATCAACTTTAAAGATGTTAAACCGCTGTATAAAATTTCCCGGTGTGTCATTCAGTGAATCTGATTTTTAGAATACTGCTTTTATGGTCTCTGTCAGCAAAGCATCAAAAGCATGGCCACATGCTTAGTTAATATAGCCCTGATATTTAATTTCATACTATGTTCTCTTGATCATGCACACAAACTAATAGCATCAACCACAATTAGATAATAAGCAGATAAACATAGTCTTTCTCAAATGGCTTACCTAAAATCATTTAGTTGTTAGTAATTCACCTTAAAAGCTGGCTCTTTTGCATGATGCAAAGACTTCAGATTTGCCTACTCTCAGCCTACTATGTGATGCAAGCATTAAGTATTGCTGTAACCTCACATGCCCTTGGGACATTTTCTGTGTCTTTGTCTCACAGATCGGTCCACTATAGTACTTGCTAACTGTAAATAATCTGTTCCTGAGTGTGTTCAGAATTTAGCAGCTAACGTAAATTTGAACTGAGTTTCTGTCTTATTGGTTTTCTTTTATAAAGCCTAAAATTGTAATCTGGGATCAAATTTTGTTCAGTATTCGTAGTTTCATCATGAGGGCATTTCAGTACACAGATTTTGGTTTTGAGGAGTCACACTGTGTGTGTGTGTGTGTGTGTTCCTCATATATATACATACACACATACATACATACATACATACATACATACACACACACATGCACAGATGGTGTTCGAGCAATGTTAACACAGTGACTACCAAGACAGCACTGTCCTATCTCAGTGAGTGATGAGATGCACTTACGCCAGCTCTGCATTAGTCACAGCTATTAGGTCCAGCAATGGCACAAAAAACGAACACAGTGGTGCAAATTAAATGTTATTTCTTCATTATAAATGGTGTTAAAATAACAGCACGTAAACAGAATTGGCATATAGAAAGCATCTCCTCTCTCTCTCTCTCTCTCTCTCTCTCTCTCTCTCTCTCTCTCTCTCTCTCTCTCTATATATATATATATATATCACAAATACTTGAAGTCTACATACATACATACATACATACATACATACATACATACATACATACATACTAGATTCCAGTGATCTTTAGTTTGTAAAAGTGTAGTAGATGTACAAAGTTGCATCCAGTTATTGAATTTCAAGATACTAACAAGAACATGAACAGCACCCAAAGAAAATGAATTAAGCATAAAATTAAAAATTTTCAACAAAGTATCTCGTGCATGAAATAAGGGTCAATGAAACCACTTTTCGTTATAAAATGTGCAGTCTTTATTTTGATATTTTAAGTAGGATAGCATGCATTTTGTATACCTAAAATCCATGTGGTTAAATGTAAAGACAACCAATGCCCTTAAAGGATGAGCTTTATGATGAGCTTTTGTTGTTTGGGAGTCACTGTGATACTAACAGAAATGCATATCATCATCAAGTTTCATTGTTCTAGCTTGAACAGTGCCTGAGAAATGAGCTCCAAACACAAAATTCAACCAAAGTAAGTTAAATTTAAAATAAAGGCCATAATGATCTACTTTTACTATGAGGATATTGCACCTGTCAACATGAATTTCCTCACCAAGTTTCCTGTTTCTAGGTACATGTAGGATTGGATGTATAGAACATTAAAAAAAAAATGTGTGATCATTAGCTAAATGCAAAAGTTAACAAACTGATAAAACGTGAAATGTGACCTTATTTTACTGTAAGCATATTATCAGACATGAATACAATCATATAATTTAATGAAAAGTGCTATTAAATAAAACAAATACATTATGTTCTAAAACATTTCAGAAGTTAGTGTGAGTGTAGTATGAAAAAGTATTCGGATTTTAATGGAATCTAGCAGAAAAATTATATAAATTATGCTTTTCTGAATTTTTGATGGAACTATTAAATAATGAATACGATGAGACTGACTGGTCAGTACACATATTCAATTTACATTTCAAGTTTGTTATACATGTATATGTAACAATAAATGGTCCCCTGCCCTATAGAAGTAAATAATATGTAACAGCTATTTTAAGTATTTCTTGTGTTATGTATATTTAATTTGTATCGTGTGTTGGCTTTTATCCATGATTATATGTATATTTAATCTGCATTGTGTAGATGACCTTGGTCAGTAATTGACAGTAGAAGCTTACTTGAATACTCACATCATTTGGGGTTGGGGGGTTGGGGGGTAAACAATATATTAAACAGCTAATACATTAGATTATATTTTAAGATCATAACTACCTGGAGGTAAACATATTTACAGATGTTGAGTTCAAGGTATATCATTATTCAGAAATTTAGAATGTTCTAGATGCAATTTGTTTACAAATCTGATGGGAAAATTACCATCATCCTGGTTCTGTTATTGTGTCTTAGCATTTTATATAAATGTTGTTTACTTCATAATTACTCATTCTTCATCTTAACATCTGTTTGGAGGAAAAATTCTTTCAGTTGTGTTAAGCTGAGATGATTTAATTTACTTATTTATTTAAATTATTCATTGGAATTACAAAGTGCTCTAGGACTTTTGGACTGAATTGCTATTGTGGGATTATTATGAATTCATTCAAAGACATTTTGAATTATATCACTGTGATACATCAAGACTTTTAAGAACCCATTTGGAACACCACTGGAATTCATTCGGAATACTCTAAACTTTTTGACCTGTGATAGAACTTCTAGGATTATTTGGGACATAATTCACAATACTGTGAGTTCTTTTAAAATTTTCACTTTTTTCTTGGGAAATAAATTATTTGTTGAATTTTACTAAACTTGTTGGCTTTTCTCTTTTTCATTACTTAGTTACGACCATGGGGTTGAAACACTTGTTAAATTATTCATCAAGTTGGTAACTTTGTCACTTAAGTCTGTAGTTTTTGCACACACACACACACACACACACACACACACACACACACACACACACACACACACACACACACACACACACACACACACACACAAACACACACACACACACACACACTGTACATTTGTGAGGATACAAATGCAACTGATTTGGTTGAATATTATTTGATACACAGTAAAATGGCACTCTGCGGAACCTGACCATTGGGGTTTCACTATATTAACAGTCAGTGAAATATGAAATGTGGGTCACAGTAACCTACCTTAGTAATGAGAGTGTAGCACTTATCAAATGCATTTCCTCAAAACTTTTCATGATTCCAGTCATAACAGTACATATACAGGGTGCAAATACACTGATGAATGCATGAGGTAATACAAATACTTAACCAAAACTGTATAAATAATGTACAAAGTACGCTGTCCCCTCACCAAATGGTTGCCTATAAAACTCACTACAAAATGTTTTCTACGATATAGGACGAAAGAATGGTCAAGTTGCTGTATGGATGTACATATGCATATACTATTATATCAGTGGTTGCTGACGGAGTTGTTGCACAATAGTTCTCCTCTACATCGCTGAGGTGAGCAACAAAATGTTAGGTACTTGCACTTTCTACCCCACAAAACAACAAAAAGTTTACATTACCTTTGTATATTGGTTGCTAGTTCTATTGTGTTTATTTCTTTCGTTAATCTTCCGTAGGATCTCCTGTGTAAGGCAGATGCAGTTGTCATATTCCGTCAACCTGTGAAAACGATACAAGACAATGAGACAAAAATATGTCGAAATTCTGCAATAATAACATCTTATTAAGTGACTGACAGACCAATCAACAACTATGAACTGATTACTGCTAACATCACTGTCAAATTGTTTCACAGAGCCATGTGGACTGCCAACATCACTGTCAACTTGTCTGTCAGACCCCTGTGACAGAGGCTCGGACAAATAGTAGGCAGCTTTTAATATTAATGAAATATATAAAACATCATAACATTACAACTTTCTGATTTGTCCTTGAACTCAGCAAAAACTTTAATGAACAGTCAATGGTACATTTGTATCATGTTTGAAACTTTTTCTTTAAAATTTTTAATTTTATACATGATGATGTTTTAATAAATATCAGGATCACAGTTGAAACCAGTGGAATTATCTAAAGAAAAATAACTCTTGGCTTGTAAAAGAAAATTTTTCTCACATATTTAACATTTTAAAAGTGTTTTAAATTTTTTGTCTTAGAACCATGTATATATTCTTGTGATAAATAAATTATACATATACACTGTTATCAGAAGTGGTCTTGCAGCTGAATGAATTTTACAACTAGACTAAGGGTCTTCACAACAATACATACACTCCACACATTTTTTCCCCTTAGTCACTACAGCCACTGCAAAAAATATCAGAGCCAAGGTAATTACACATACTCCAAAGAATTCAAATTTTAATAGAAAGTATTTCTTTTGAGAATGTTACTATCATATAAAAATTATTTTGCTCCACATAGTAAAATACTTAATAAAGATCAGATAAAGTGAAGTCAGAACAATTCAATTTATTATGCATGAAAACTTTTTTCACAACCATGATGCCCCATAGATTGATAAAATGAACACTTAAATGATACTAAGTAATGATTCTCAAAACAGGACACATTAAGCCTGGTTCAAATTGAATTTCAAATATAACTGCAAACAGAAGTCAGGTGTCTGTGAATTTCAACTGTTTAAAATTTCATCTAGCCATCCTAAAATGAACTCTTATTTCCATTCAAGCTTGCTGGCTATTTTTGTTTTAAATCTCATTAGAACTTAAAAGATGCACTGACCTACCTGAACAGAACTGAATAATGCTGACAAGACTATACATCAAAGAGGTTTAACATAGATCATGAAAGAGATATAACATAAGGATCATGACGGAGGTGTAACATAGGGATTATCAAAATGAGGTATA
This sequence comes from Megalonaias nervosa, assembly GCA_016617855.1. Classification (NCBI taxonomy): domain Eukaryota; kingdom Metazoa; phylum Mollusca; class Bivalvia; order Unionida; family Unionidae; genus Megalonaias; species Megalonaias nervosa. Next base: position 9,643 of record JAECUM010033774.1, read on the forward strand.
ACATAGGGATCATCAAAGAGGTATCACATAGGGATCATCAAAGAAATATAACAGAAAAGAGGTACAACACTGGGATCATCAAGAGGTATAACATAGAGATCATCAATGAGGTTTAACAGGGATCATCAATGGGGTATAACAGGGATCATCAAAGAATAGGTATCATCAGTGAGGTATAACACAGGGATCATCAATGAGGTATCACATAGGGATCATCAAAGAGGTGTAACAGAAAAGAGGTACAACACTGGGATCATCAAGAGTTATAACATAGGGATCATCAATGAGGTTTAACATAGGGATCATCAATGGGAATAACAGCGATCATCAAAGAATAGGGATCATCAGTGAGGTATAACACAGGGATCATCAATGAGGTATAACAGGGATCATTAAAGACGTGGAGAGCAATGTAAAGTATATGACACCTGAAGTAATTCAGTGCTGGTGGTTACTGTAGTCATTTGCATAAGCACATGAAATGGTTATACATTCAAAACCTGTACTGTTTGTTTCTTCTTTTCCTATTTCTTTTTCTGTCATTCTTCATGTCTATCTATCTGTCTATCTTTTCTTTGATCAACCTAAGGAAACTATATTTTCTTTTTTTTCTGGCTATTGACATATTTTAATTTTTACAGTCTTTTCTTAATCTACTGCAGTTTATAAATGTACCACTGAAAGATTACATTAACCTGATGAAGCTGAAAGAAGAAGAAGATGATGATGATGATGATGACGGAATGGGGTGAGATTTATACATATAATTTTTTTTTAACAAAACAGATCTAAACCATAGGGATCTACTTTATCAACCTTACTAAGACCTCCAGAAAAAGGAATCCTAATCTTCTCCCCACACCCCATTTATTTTTAGAGGCTACTGATTTCCTCTATCCTATATACAAATGGAAGAGGAAAGGCATCTTCTATTATAGTGTGCATATCAGCATATAGATTTCTCCATAGTTCATGCTTCAAATCATTTTTGTCAGCTGGAATATTGTTGTGAAATCAGAACAGAGTTGAAGATTGGAGAGCAAACTAAAGTCTTTAATCAAGTTTTATCCCGAACTATACACTCCAATACTGCAGTAAACCTATTTTCAAGCCAGTTGCGAACAGTATGGAATAAAAGAATAAATTATTTCTTACATAGAAAGGAACATTTATTGAGAGAATATAGTGCATGCAACATACAATAGTTTCTTCTGTATATATTAAGAACATGCACATCGCCCAGAGGAATAAATCTCCATGGTGTTACACGATATCAGCATACATATGAGTTCACAAGCTGTCAGCTGCCTTTGCTATTTTAAGCTTGACATATTTCATGCTATATATTTGATTCACCAATACCCTGTTCATAACGCTATTCCACTTCAGACCTTTTTAGCTGAGTACTGATGAATGTTGAACAATACTGGTCTTAACAAAATCTCTTTGAGCCCCTAGCTACACGGGTACCAGGATCACCTGTTCTAGAGCCACCAGTATAACTAGAAGATTCGGCAATATCAAACAACAGTACCATCTTAATCATTAATACAAAACATGGCAATGTTGGTACTGATAAGGAGAAAGCATGAATGCTGTTAATCAACCAAAAGGTTTGAGGGAGAATGCTTCATTCCAAATGAAAGTTATAGACACATCCAATAAATGTGCACTTTCTGACACTTGGCCTGCAGATATCAAGGACAAGTGGTATAGCAGATATATGCAGTTTTGGGAAAATCAGGAGAACTTTGTCTTTTGGTCTGCAACAACAGGATGTGGTGTCAGTGTTAATTAAGACCATTTGCCTGTTAAGAATTCCATGTCTACTCTCAGGCTGGAAAAATTCTAACGAGATTGTCCCTTGCAGACAAGACCGACCGGGAAACAATGTAAAGAGTTTAATATGAAAACAAACTCAAACTGATACCAAAAACATATCCCCAATGATGGACTTGGAATGATATACTACTATTCTACAGCCCACAAAAGAAGATTCCCAGAACAGTTTGTTTTATACCCGAAATGATTGAAATATATGAGCTGACATTTTACTCTTTTTGTTAGGGTCATGTGCAATAACTGCATGAGCAATATTCATAATGGATACATTACAAAGCTTCATGCAAGCAGGTGTAATGTCTTTAAGTTATAACTTTCAGGCCATGAGCAATTATAAGTATACAAGGTCAAATGGTTGGTAAAGACTGCCACTGAGACCCCAAAAACAAATTTTCTCAAAAGTATATATAATTTCCTATAAAGAAGACTAGGATAAATCCAAATGAATGTATTCAATCCACCATGACCAAAGAAAACAGATCACATCCTGTGGGGATGAACTCTCTGTTCAAATTCAAGCAACACTGATCTCAATGTTGGCACGTATGAGAGGTATAATAAAAAAAAGTGCACTGTACACTAGGTACTAACCCCATGGATCAATGCAAATCCAATACTGCTGCAGGTGAAACCAGTTCAATGAGCAACACAACCTCAACCAGCAAAGCAACAACAAGGTTGGCTTTGACCTATCTGCACAAGCACCAGCACATGAGGTAGTGCAAGTGTCTGCACATGTGCAGGCAGTGCCAGTTGTCCTGACTAGCAATAAAAACAAAGACCACGAAGCTAACAAAACAGCACAAGTTGTTGGCAGTATCCTGTCAGCTTTGTGGCCTTTTGGTTTATGCATCAGCTTTTCTGTCTGCACTTGTCCATGTAAAATTGGAGAAAATCAAAGAATGGGATCACTATTTTGATAGCAAATACCACCAAATTTATGGTCAGCCAGTCAATGACATTCCAGGTGGATTTTAGGAGGAACAACACAATAATACCAATGATACCAGGCACCACCAACAAATCATTTTCTGTGAGTGTTTTCAGCATCCCAGTCAGCCACTCCAACTGTTACTTTAACCATTATGTTGTGTTCATGGGACGTGTGATGGGTCAGGTTTAGGTGGAGACATTGGTACACCATCGCTGCTTGTAATT
>JAECUM010033775.1:0-11825 GCA_016617855.1 Megalonaias nervosa
TTCATCGACCTCATTGACGAAGGAGTAATACTCGCATGAAACCTCTGAAACTGTGTAAAAGAAATTTGAATACTAGTTTGAAGATGACGGATCGGAGAAAGTTGTAATAGATATGCAGAAAAAACGACATAACTGTAGCTTATCGTGTCTGACTGAAATGAAAACATATTTGCATTTCATGTCTAGGCAGTGACCTTCAGTTTACAGCTATAAGTCATGAAAACATAAACAAGCACCGTGGTTCAATTGGGGTTGGAATCCTACCATTGGACCAGCCTGGGCTAGGTACCGTCTTGTGTTTTAGGTCAAGGACGTCGCTCCACGTGCCAAATAACCTACCTGTGTTGCTGTGCCGTAAAGCACTAAATTAAAACAAACAAGAGTTAGATACACTTCAAAAGAAATTGAAATATATGTCCTTATTCTAATATCGATATACGGGCGGTTTTAGCAAATGGTAAAGAAAGAAAATAGAAGCAAAGGGTAAGTCAAGAAAAATTGCAAATGTTTCCCGGTGAACGTGTTTCTTTGGTATCAAAGGAAGACAACGGTTGGTTTTGTTTTAGTTAATTGCTGTATTATGCTTTATAAAGCACAAGTAACAACTAACTATGCTTCTGCATTTTTAAATGTTATGAGTATGTAAGCACAAGTATATTAGTGCAGGCATAATTTTTAAAGTGTCATTATTTCACTAGTACTGATGACATTTTTGTACATATCTAATAATTGAAGGCTGTTTGAACGAACAAATGTAAATACACTAAACTAAATATTTCTCAGTGAAACATGATTTTGGTAGGATAAATCAAGTCCTCATTTCAATACATTTTCTCTCCTATTTTTATTATCAAACATTTTCTATGTGCTTTCAATACAACAGTTATTGAAAAAGTGGTTTAGGAAAGACTAGAGGTGCAAGACGTTGATCAAATAAAACCTTGAATGAAAATGTACCTTAAAAGAGGACTCTGTGAAAACGTTATAAAGAAACAAAGTTACTAATAATTAATATATTTTAAAAAGCCCTTTCGCCCAAAGCTGGTTAAGCTCTATATGAGATGCTCAGATGAAGAAACAAAGGGCTCGTAAGGCTACTCATATCTATTCATACTGATATATCTCTGAATATATCTAATGAGGCTACTCTGCCTCCTGGATGACCCTTACATATATCAAGTATTTTCTGAGAACCAATTTAAGTCTTGCAATACTTGTGACATGTTGTGACCGGAAGAATTATGACAGAGTAAAATCTAACAGGAACATGAAGATTCTATCTGCTACTTTCTCTACCTTAAAGGCAAATTTCTACTTCTAATATTTTTAAGAGTTAAAAGAGGACGCATGTGAATTTTTGCATGAGAAAACTTTACTGCAATTTCTATTTATGAAATCAATCCTAATTAAGACTTTTTCTCTTTATTTAAGCATATGATTGAGTACCAGCTTTGAAGGTCTGTCCTTAGAATGAACCAGCAAAAACTCTGTGGTATGTCTGGTGTACTTTGTCAAAGCTATTATGATCGCTGGATGTATCGAAATACAATATGAGACAGAGTACAGTTTCACCTTGCAAAGCATTAACATGACAGCCGCTATCGCATTACGTATGCAAAAATGTAATGACTTGCCTCGCTTTAAAATAACTGATAAAAACTGCATAACTCGTACGAGAATAAATATTTGTGTATTAGACATTTCCAACACATCTGCGACAGCAATAAATAGTATTTTATTACCTCAGAAATAAAAGTGAATCATATAAATACTTTCGCCCTCTCGTCTACAAGCTATTTTTGCTTCAAACTACATGCCTATAACTTTAAGACAAAACAAGCAAGGAAAGGGTAGACAAACTCAAGCGTTTAAAAATGCTAGCAAAAAGCACAACAATACACCATGCAATGAGAGCTATAAATACATTAACACGGAAAATACAAATTCAGGAATGATAGAATCCATCGCTTGATGTGCATTACAACATTTTCATCCTAAATGCGACAGCAACAATAGTATTTTTATTACTGCACAAATCAAAATGAATGATAAGAATACTCTTTCAATCGTTCCATCGATGGAGGTCTGCCTGCTATTTTAGCCTCAGACTATACGTTGTGGCGTCAGGTGAGCATATACTACTACTACTACTACTAATAATAATAATAATAATAGCAACAACATTATTATTGTTATTATTGTTATTATTGTTATTATTAACTTCTAAATGGATACGCCAAAACAAAGAAACTGGAGATCCATTTCCTTACTTAATGTATCATACAAACTCAAATCAGCATGACTTGCAAATAGATTTAAACCTATACTGCCATTAGTTATAAGTAGGGATGAAACAGACTTTATTAAATGTCATTACTTAGGAGAAAATATCTGTACTTTCTATGACCTTATGTTTTCCTCAAAAACCGCAAGCTACTTGGACTTCTTTTATTTGATTTTAAGAATGCATTTGATCGCGTTAAGTGGCCTTTTATTGATAAAGTTCACAATGTTTCAAATTTTAGCAACAGCTTTCAAGACTGGATCCATCCTTTGTATAAAAATATCAAAACGTGTGTCTCTGTAACTGGACTATGTTCAAAATGGTTTGAAATCAAGAGAGGATGTAAACAAGGTGACCCCGTATCCCAGTACGTTTTTCTTTTATGTGCAAAGATATTAACTCATTTGATTCGGAAAAATCCAAATATCAAACGAAATAAAATTTTAAAAAAACAAAACAGAATACATCGTTTCACAGTATGAAGATGACACCGGTCTCACCCAAGATGGCTCGCAAAAGTCTCTTAAATCAGCTTTAGATCTTATCTATCAATATTCTAAATTTTCAGGGCTCTGTATTCATATTGAAAAAGAACCGAAATGTGTATATATAGGAAGTACAACTGGAAGTACTAAAAGATATTGCCGGGAATATAATTTAGATTGGAATAAATCTTGTTTCACGTATCTAGATATTACTTTCTCAGTAGAGTTAGATGATATTTTCAAGCTCAATTATGAAAGCGAAATTATAGAAGTGAAATCTTTACTTTAAGAGTAGTCGAAAAGATCACTTACCCCACTTGGAAAATTATAGGTGTGAAAAGCTTGACCATATCTAAGATTACTCACCTATTTTTAAGCTTACCAAACCCACCTAAAGCCACGTTTCAAGAGTTAGATGTACATTTTCTTAAGTATGTATGAGGTGGTGAAAAGATAAATTGAAAATAAAAGATACACATATGTTGTACATTCATTGAAACTCACTTGGGTGAAAAGATTTGTCATCTATAAACCTAAATGGAAAGCGATTTTAATGACTTACACGTCAAATATAGACATGTTTATCAATTTTGGTACAGATTTTATGACAAAGTTGAGAAATACTTTAAATTCATTCTGGACTGATGCATATGTAGCATATATCGAATTACATCATAAATTTAATGTAGCGTAGAGGACTCGTACGATTTTCTTAAAACTCACATATGGATGAATCCTAATATCAAAGTTGGAAATTCATGCACTTGGTGAAAAATAGAATTTATATATATCATTTTAGTTATTGAAAATGGTTCATGGATTAGTATAGATGTTTTTTGTTATAAGTTCGGAGTGTATGGTGTTACGAGACTATGCTCTTAAAATAAGTAACAAAAAAAAAAAAAAAAAAAAAGAGTGAAAGACAACAACCTTTGTAAAATTTTAAAATAGTTTATTTTCCTAGAATACAAAGTAAAAATGAGAAAAAAGAACTTACGGTATTGCGAATTAAATCCCAAATAATCCAATAATTACAGACACAAGTGCTAATAAATCCAAAAACTGAAGGCGATGACGTGTTTGTTATAGTTAAACTCATACACAAAGAGAATAGTTTGGTTATGTATTAGTTGTTTGCAATGAATAAAATAAGTAAAGTCAATTTGGGTCAAGCAGAAATGAACTAAATTTTGGACAAGGTCAAGTCCAACATACGATGTTACATTACAATAGCATGTAATGAAATAAAATAAAATCAAACTAATTAACAAACGAAGCAAATTAAATATACATAACAATATCAACAATCTCGAGTTACAAAGGCATGATTAGGGCCATTTAGTTTTCTTTTCTAATAAACTTCATATAAATATTAATTCAAATGTATACGGCCCATTTTTACATAAAGCTGTAATTTTGCTCATTAAGAAAAAAGGGCTGTAAAAGTATACATTAAAAACCAAAAGTTAACACTTCTAGGCCAACATCAGTAGTGAAATGGAATAAGGAATATGAGTTTATAGACGAAGATGACTGGAAGGAATACTTTTCCTTGCCTTTCAAAAAGGTATAGTATCCTAAACTGAAATGGTTTCAAATTAAAATAATCCATAGAATTTTACCAACAAATACAGTTTTGAACAAAGTTGGAAAAGTACCTACAAGCATGTGCTCTTTATGTAATGACTCCTCAGAGACTTTATCTCATCTTATTATAAATGTTCCAAAACTGTATGTATGTATGTTGTTGTAGGGTTTAACGCCATTTTTCAGCACAAGATAGGCTATGCATGGCGGCCAGTATAGCTGGTGGAGGAAGAACCCTAGAAAACTCCATGAAGAACCACCGACCCACGAGAAGCTACTGGCAAGCTTTCTCTCGTACCCACGTTAGCCGAGCATGAGACTCGAACCCACGAAGACAGAGGTGAGATGGCAGTGATCCGAACGGTGAGCGCTTTAAACCACTCGGCCACTCAGGGCCCCATATATGTATGTATGTATGTATGTATGTATGTATGTATGTATGCATGTATGTTTGTGTTTGTATGTACGTGCGTGTATATATGTGCGTATGTGTGGCTACATATGTATTGGTATGTGTGTAGAATTGTATGTATATATATATGTGTACATACAGAAAATGAATACAAGAAATATTTTCTTTTCTTTCTATTTGCTCTCTCTCTCTCTCTCTCTCTCTCTCTCTCTCTCTCTCTCTCTCTCTCTCGCTCTCCGTCTCCCTAGTAGCAATATTAAATTCTGTGTTAGGTTAAGAATTAGAATATAAGACCATGTACTAATGTTAATCATTATTCCATTTAAACTAATGTGCACTCATGCTGAGTTGTGACGTAGTTAGTGGGATGATTCCTCGACCTACTGCAGCTTGAATACGGGCAATGATTAGCATAGAAAAACCTTATTAACTTTATTTTCTGTGGATAATGCACTAATTCTAAATCGAACCATGAATGTTATATGTAGTCCTCGATAATAGAATGTTACAAAAATAAATGCAACGCATATATACAAAATTTAAACCTACTTACTTCAGTGTCTGACACACTTACATGCAGTTATAAAATATACATATACACATATACGTACATTTGTTGGATAAATCATTCATACGATATACATGCAATTTTGAGAGGTGGCGAGAAGCTCTGAGTTAGGTATCGCAGTTTGTTTTGAAAATTGGCATACTCGGAAAGAAGACATTTGCGAAGCACGCTCTTAAAAAATATAGTTTGGGTGTTAACTTAAATTCATTGATAATGACGTTCCAAGTCACGGTTGCATATTATGCAAAATATGTTCTGTACAGAATCATTCTGAATTTAGGTAAACGATGAGTGGAGGATAAAAGAGACCGCAGATTGTGTTAATGGATATTAGAAGCTCAAGCTTAGACATCATTGATACATTGTGCCTCTATGTTATAAAAAGATCTATATGTCACAGTATGTTTAACTTTCTTTACTTTATTTTTTTTTAAAAAGAATAACTACTCGAAATTAACGAATAAATGAGAGGACTGATAATCCTTTCATGAAATGGGTCTAGCGGCTTGTCATTGGAGTTTAATTATCTGATCAAGATTAGTAGCATAACAATTCCTCCATGTGTTGCAATCATAATCAATGTCGCTGTTGTTATAGGGTTTAACGCCATTTTTCAACACAAGATAGGTTATACATGGCGGCCAGTATAAATGGTGGAGGAAGAACCCGGGAATACCCCGGAAAGAACCACCAACCCACGAGAAGCTACTGGCAAGCTTTCTCACATACCCACATTATCCGAACCCGAGACTCGAACCCACGCAGACAGACGTGAGATTTAGTGATCCGTAACGGTGAGCGCTTTACTCAGCCATATATATATATATATATATACTATATATATATATATATATATATATATATATATATATATATATATATATATATATATATATATATTACAAACATTTTTATGTATATATTCTGTTACATATGAAGACGGTTTGTTTAATAGGGCAATTCTGAAGGATAATGCTGAACACACGTGCTTTATTTGATTATCCCACACTACAAGTCTGTCAAAAGCATGCCTAAACTTTTGATTTCCGATGTTATTTAATATAGTTTCCTAAACAAATAAATTGATATCAACTAGTTTCGTTATTCTTTTCCTTGATCCAATTATCATAGATTTCGGGGATTTTTTTTTTTTTGGTGTTTAATTGCATCTTGTTGGTTTCGCACTAAAGTAAAACACCATCAATGTCCTCTTGTAAACTCTATTCCAGGGGATGGATCGAATAACTCATGACTTGAACGTTTGTTTCATGATATCAGCCTCAGTGGTATTCATATAAAGAAGTACATTATTAATGAAAAGGAGAAAAAGCAAAGGGGCCAGAGAAGGACATTGCAGGACTCAACTTTTGACGTATTGTAAAGAAGATGTAGCATGGGCACATATACATACTGTTGCCTTCCTGTTATTTAGCAATTAAAACAAGCGAGTCGGTTAGAGAGAAATTTGTATGCCATGATTTCTTTCATCAATATTTCATGATCTGCGTGATGAAACGCTTTTATAAAATATTAACAAAATGCTCCCATTATTTTTCTGTCACCTATAGCTACTAGCCAATTATCAACCAACACTGAGGGCATGAATGATTTTTTTCTGAAATCTGACTGTGAGCTATGTAGCAGATTTTATTTCTTTACAAATCGATGAAGATGAATGACGATGTGCTTGTAAAAACTTTTATGAAAGGTTGTTAAACTGGAAAACGGTCAATGATTGTTTAATGACGATCTTTCACTTTGTTAAAGACAGGAAATACGTTGGCTAATTTCACATTAGTTGCGATGATTACAATACTTGTGTTTCTCAGGCAGTAGTAGGGCCTTGATCTCAGACTTTGAAATTTTTTGTGAGATTGCATCTAATCCTATCCCGTTTGTTGCCGTCAATTTTCCATAAAATATCTAAAACACCTTGTCGTTTCCATTATCTAATAAATTTATACTGGTATAACAAATGGGTTTTATTTCTGAAAGAAACTTGTGAGCATTTGAACTTCAATTAAGCTTACAAAATATGTCCCTGCAATCATTTTTATTTTTAATAAACCTAGAACAATTATCCTTGGTAGTTTTATCGATTAAACTTGTTACTAAATGTGTGTGTTCTTCGTAACTTTCTTTGTAACCCTGTTTTCAACGAACTCCAACAGTTTCATTGATTCCCATATAACTGAGTTAAACACGTCGAGTTGCATAATTTTCTTAACACTTTTGCATTAAACTGGAGTATGTCGATGTAGGTCTGCAAGAAAAGGAGCTGCCCAAAATTCTGCATTGAGGTCTGGCTTTTGAAAAGTAGGTTGATAGTTACTTAGAGTATATTTCAATTCGGTCTTTAGGTATGCTCATGGAAACGGTTATGACATCGGATATTTGCAGTAGTACATGTCTTTGGAGTGATTTCCGGAACTTGGTTCTGCTGGCACAAAGTGGTCACTCACAAAATATGTTGGGACAAAACGCTTTGGCTATCAGTTCAATGTGCGTAGAATAAATGTGATCAAATAACGTCATCGACCTGTCAGTGACTCTCTTAGTGTAATTTGTCATTTGAGTGAGATCATATATATTTTGTAGAAAACGGCTCCATTTACTTTGTCAGTCATTGATTGAAACAATATTGAGATCACTCATTAGCAACAGTTCTGAGCTTGTGTTAGATGCAGTAGATAATCCATTTTCGAATATCTTAAACCAAGACGATATCAAATACGGAATATTATGTAGATGGATGGGCGTAGACAACGTTTGTTTCAGTTCTAGCCAATATCGTTTCCAACTATTATATGGTTTCCTTAATGTTAATTCACACACACACACACACACACACACACACACACACACACACATATATATATATATATAAGCACATACCCTCACACATCAAAACAGACCACACCCTGCTTGTGTTCTATACTTTTGTTCCAATTGTACACAGTTGATTGACACTGAGTGATAATTAGTAATATCATTAAGTGATGTTTCACAGACTCGTACACTGTCAATCTGACGGTTATTGGATACAGCATACTTGAGTGCATCTAATTTTGGGTTTGGATTTACGTACCAAATAACGAGATTATCAATATATAACACCCTTTACTTTATAAAATATTTTAGAACTAGAATCAGTTTGAGACGTTTCCTAGTCGAGGCTGGCTTGTGATAGACTCTTATTGTTCAGAAGGCGATATAATTTCTTCATCTTGAGATCACAGCGTGATCTGGTGGTCAGTTTTAGTTAATTGTTCTTCTTTAAAGAATGTGCTTCCTTCTTGACAATTTGCAGTTTAAACAGTTACGCATATCACAGATATTGGTAAAAATATAAAACTGATTACCGAGATTAAATATGAGGCTACCCTCAGAAAATTCCAACTAGGCGGTGTGCAAATACTCTTCAGACCTTTAAAATACCTTACGGTTTTTTTTTTAAATCTCGGTCGAGAGGTGAGTTGTAATTGTAGGAGTAACAATGCGCACGCTATCTAGTCATGTTTTGTTCTTGAACGTAAAGAATTTGTATTGTTTATTGTGTGTGACAATGTTCTATTACTAAGAAAGAGTTGGATCATAACTATAGGAATCACAACGTGCACAATATCAAGTTATGATTTGTTCTTGTCTGTAATGATTGTGTCTTCGGGGTACGTTGTATATTGTATATAATATTCTGTCCGTGGTGAAAACTGGAAGCTATGTTAGTTGCTTGAGGTTTTGCGAAGGATATCATACATAAAGTGAAGGTTTATGTGTAGGATGGAAATACCCTACTTTCTCAAGTGTTCTCTGTCTTTATGAAACGAATCGATACTATTTCTCCTGTTCAAAGTATGAACGAATTATAATCATGAATGCATTTTACGTCAAATTCTAAATAGAGTTCTAGTAGTACCCTGTCATTATGATTTTGCAATGAAATATCCTTACCGTGGACGATGTCGTTGAGGCGGTTTTCCAAGGCAGTAATGGACCATATAATACCATTTGTGTCGCTGGTGTATTGCAGTTTTCTTTTTATATTGCCTTTACAGACGACGAACAGTCTCTACAGTGAAAGCATCACTAGGGTGTAATTTGATTTTCACTTTCTATTCCTACACATGGAACCAGACCATCCAGACCAAGCAAGTGTTGTATTGTATTGTACCTGCATTTTTATTCTCCATGCCAACGTATTTACAGCTGTCATTGCATGCTATATGTTGTAATTTTCAGTGGCATTTAGTTTTGGAAGCTTCACTTAGTTTACCCTTTCCTTCTTCCTTTTGTTTAGTCTGAAAGTGATGCCAGTGTCGTTTGAGGCAAAACTGTCAGGGAGAGAGAGAGAGAGAGAGATAGAGAGAGAGAGAGAGAGTACTTTTATGTTTCACTTTGATATCTTTATTAATAAAAGACTATTTACTGCTGTAGCCGAGAGGATAACTCGTAATTAACTTTTAAATCCCTGCTTACGTCCAAGCATGATTTTTAACTGTACTCTTTTTCCTTAAACAAAACGTTCAAACTTTTTTCATTGAACACAATCTTACTTTTCGACATTTTTAATCATATGAAAAAACAAATATGAACATGCAAAGGAATGTGGTCCTTGAACCGTCGGCACACAATTGTATCTGCTGATATTACCAAAGAAAACTGTCAAAATTCTGGTTTGAGGCTACACTATAGCGTCCAATGCATTTACGCTGACACTATAAAAATCCATGCCTGACGTTAGGGGATGTCCATGTGGCGAATAAGATCAATCTCTCTGAAGCAAGTTCTTGTTATTTACCTTTTAGAGCACGCATCTAGTGGATTTAGATCTACTTTGTTATTAGAGAATTGTTATGAGATCGTTTTTTAGATTGAGAATCATGAGATTAATATATATGTATTTTAATTTCCTTGATGAAGGTCAAAACATTCAATGCATTATTCAGATCTTTCGAAAGTATATTTAAACTGTAATGGGTTAGTCTGTATCATGGATTGTATCCATTCCTTTGCCTTCGAGTGAGCTTTATTGCAGAGATTGGCGATGATGGTTTTATCTTTTTTTCTATTTTCTATTTTACGTTTTCTTCCTGATATGGAAGTTAATATTTGCACTTTATATCGAAACATCAACCATTTTCTTGATCTGATTCACAATTATCCTTTGATGTTTTGATGATTTTCCGCAATGGTTACCACTCTCTTATGATTTATGAAGCATATACCGCTTTATTGTAGGCTGTTTGTGTATGTATGACGTCGTCTTTGGGCCAAGATATCAAACCTTGTACGCACCGAAACTAAATTTAATTTCACCCCTATTACATAGGAAGTCGTACATATCTAGAAGCATCACAAGTTAAGCCTTATCAATACTGCACAATGGTATGTCCACCTAAATCAGCACTTTGGTTATTAACCCCGAAAACTATTATTTTATCTTAGTCGATTAAAAACATTCTTGATAAATTCTTTTTTAGAGCAAATCAATGGTATTAGACTTCCTTTCGTCGCCATACCGTTCGAAAGATGGAGACAAAGATGCAGATGTCGTTGCAACATTCCAAGGCATAGTCTCAGGAGACGGTTACCCTAATAAAGCTTCTAGTTTGTGGCCATACTTGTCAAAAGCTCTCAAAGCAAATTCCATTTTCTTCTCGGATTCTCTTTCTTCACTGGAAACCTCACAAAACAATAAATATTGCGACCAGTTAATATCCACGATCTTACAGAAACATGGTTTGCTCACACACATTTGGGAAATGTATCCTGTAAATTTATCTGCTTAATTACGTTAGTACTAAGGGTAAAAGAAAGCGCAGACAAGGCAGCCAAAGCTACAATGCATTCTCTCTGAAAGGAACATTCTACATACAAATTGGCATGGTCTGTATACTTTATGAAAATATAGGGAATGTAAACTCCAAAAGCAAGATTTACGATACGATAATGGCATACCTCGTGAGGATCAAATCGCAGAGATGAGATGGTATGGTGCCTCTCGTAGGCATGACGCACACCTGACATATGCATATCTCTTTAAAGGCCAATATACCCAATACCAGAGTGTATACAGTTGCAGCGTCCGCTGTCAGAGGAACAAATCCTTATTGGGTGTTTCGACTTTCACGCTTTAAGGCATACACTTTATGATATAAACTCAATGATGAAGCTATAAAATCATGTACTGCAGACAAAAGTAGATTTTGTAACGAAATGTGATCTATATAAGAAAGATTTAATTTAGTTATTTATTAATGTTTACCTATAACGTTTACTTTATATACATAATTGTAATATTCCTGCAGTGTATTTTTCGTATTGTAGTTCAACATGTTGACCTTTATTTAGAAAGATTTATTTAACATTTAACATTTTCATTTTCGTAAATTTCAATCTTCACATCATTTGAAAATCACATTTTATTGGAGCTAAATAACCAACACACACACACACACACACACACACACACACACACACACACACATA
>JAECUM010033776.1:0-44668 GCA_016617855.1 Megalonaias nervosa
TAGACCATAATAAAGTAGGCCTACAGTATTTTTTGTTTTGCCCATACCACAATATATCCTCCTCTTAAATTGATTTTTTTGTTTGTCTATTGTAAAACCATTCATCTCATTTCTCCATCTATTGTATTTTATCACCCTGAAACTTGCATTTTACCATACTTCTGTGTTCCACTTTGAAATTGGGATCATAGGTTTAACTCAATTTTTGTACTGTGTCCCTAAAATATTGTCACCTGTGCATGCTTTTTAGTCGGTGAGAAAATTAAAAAAATGCACCAACTACTTTCTTTCGTGCATATGCATCCACATTTATATTAGTTCTAGCAATAGCTGGAGTCACTGCAGGCAGTAAAACTGACATTACATTTGTTTTTTTAAAACAACATATAGACAATCAAAATATGTAAGGTTTGTGGTAGTCTGCTGAGTTGTTGTGTAAAATCTTTGATGGCTACTAGTGTTTCAGTGTTGAAGGAACACTTTATTGACAAAGATATAATTTATTTATGATAGAATTAATTACAAAAGGGAATAAATTTATACAGATTTACAATTTGTAATTTATTTGGTTAAATAATTGTCTGAAAAGAAATGTAATTTAGAAAAAAATGAGAATTGTTATAATAAATTCTGGTATATAATTAGTGAACACTAGAACTAAACTGGAGCAAGATCCAGAATGGAAAATTTCATAGTACAGGAGATCCAGGTATCCAAAGAAATTACCTGTTGCTTCTTTTTGTTATAGATTGTTAATCAGCTAAGAAAAATAACTATTCATTTCATTCAAAAAACATGAATGTATTGCAATAGTTCAATGTCAATATCAATAAATGTGATGATTCTGCATGATAAATTGTTTTCTTATTGCAAGGGTGGAACACATTAGATCCGGAAAAAGCTCAGAAGACATGAATTTCCAAATTAAACAAAGTTCTTTAGTACAGCATAAAGTACATCTACATGTTAAATAAAGGTACTGATGTGCTTATCTCTTTCATTACAATGCGGTAGAAGGGGTCTGTTACTGCTGACCACATTATATACAGAGAACTGCAGTATATTGAGAATAGCATAATATACAGAACCATGGTATAGCAGGCATTATTAACATTTGTTAAATAATTGTGTTTGGAAAAGGAAATGAAGATATAAGATTAAGTTTCATGTGGTTTTCTTTCAACCCTTTTGTTATACATTGGTATGATTTTGGTTATTGGGTCCATGGTAGTAGGATCTTATCTGGAGGAACGTTATAATAAGAAGAACTGTGTGTATATATATATATATATATATATATATATATATATATATATATATATATATATATATATATATAATCTCTCTCTCACTCTCAATTATTTTGATTTGCACCTTAAAAACATTAGCTTGCTCAGGTGAATTTGGAATTTGAGATTATACCTGGCAGCAGGTAAGTGAATTTGTCCAGTCTTGGCATTAGTAGTTCCTTTGTTTGACTGTCTGCCATTCCTATCATGTAAGACATTGACCCTTATCAGAGTGTGTCTGTGTGTGTGCACACGTGTGGGTGTGCAGCCCATCTTGACATGGTTGCACAGTTTTATATTTTATGACTTTAGTGGTACTATACACGCTCTGATGCCTTTTTTCTGACTGAATTAAAACTGTCACGATCGTGGGGTTCCATATTCAGAATCTTTTGACATCCATTTCAGTTGAAGATCGATGATACAATCATTTACTGTGTCTTCTCTTATGACATGCTTTGCCTTAACTATTTTTGTTGGATGGTCAGTCATGTATTTGTGTCACATTTGATTAGCCCAGTTTAAACGAAATGGTTGCCCCAAATATGTTCTTCTTCAATCCTGGTAAGGCTGAACCTTTCTTGGTCCATAAATACAAACTTGGATGTGTATATAAATAGAAAACCAATTCAGCCACATGTAAACATATTTGATTTTTTTAAACTTATTTATTGCAAACTATAAAAAAATACAATTGAAATTGATAGAAAAGTTCCCAAACTTGTTGATTGCAGTATAGATAGTAACTGTAATTGGTAAAATAAAATTGCCAGTAGATTTTGAGATTTTGCAAGTGGATTTTTTTTTTCCACTCTCAAAATTCCCAGTCAAAGATTAAGGTCACCACAAATAAATATACAAGTTGGTGGCTTAAATCTTTGTTTTTGGTGTAAGTTTTGAAATGCAGAGGATATTTCACTGAAACATTAGTTAGAAATATATTATGACTGTGCATTGCTCAACACAGCTTCACCCGCTGCATCAAGGTCATGTCCAGGGAATTGTAAACCAATAATTTGTACCCCTGTTTAGGGTAAAAGCTTTGAACTCTTGAAAATATATTTTCTTTTAAACTTAATCATTTGTTTATCATGACTAGATACAATGTCAGATATAATTGCCATTCACCTTTCCCAAGGTCAAGGTCATCTACTTCAAGGTCAAGGTCAGATAAAAGGGAAAATATACTGGTTGACTTTTATCTTTGTTAGGTCTATAATGAAACTTAGCCACTTACAATTGCATGATTATAATAGAGGAAAAATTTAAGTCTGTAATCAGATAATATTTACTTATCCGGGCTGTTTCATACACAAAAGATGCCCAGGGATCCTAATCCATGAATATGTATTCATGTTGACAGGAGTTGTTAGTAATCACATTGGCAATTTTTTACACATACACCATAGTCTGTTACTGCAGGTGTCTAAGATTAAAGCATTTGCAACAACACAGCTTGTATATAGCTATCTTGTCAATCAGTTAAAGATTATTTACATGGTGGGTCAGTTGTTTGTGGAGTCTTTTTTGTGTAATATTGTAAGTCAGTCAGTAGAGCATGGGACTTGTAATTAAAGAGTCTTGAGTTCAATACCTACAATGGCCAGCCCAGGCTGGCATCCTCTTTGTCCTTGGGAGAGGCACTTAACTCAGATTTCCTTGCCATGATATAGCTGGTAACATGTTACAGATGCAGCTTAAAACCAGCAAAACCACCCCCCAAAAATTTCTATTGTACAATGTGTTAAGACAAGTGTATCATGTGCTGCATGTGGAGCTCATTTTTCTTTCTACAGACTAAAAGGGCCAGAGATTACTACATAATTAACTCACTAGAATTTATTTACTGTTTAACACCTCAGAAGTTATGGTAATACTTCATTGTACAGAGTAGATCATGGTGTTTTCAGTTGCTTTAAAATTCCAACTGCTCTCCATTGACATAGGTAAAGAATGCCACTGCTTGTACATTCTAGGTAAACTTTGGGGTCAGCCTTGTTTTGAGGTTATAAAGTGTTTATTTTACTAAATTTGGCCGCAAAAAAGATCAAAAGTTGTCAAATAACAGTGCAAGAGTTGCATTTTCTATATTCTGTTTTTTTGTGAATCCCATGAACAATGAGCTAAAATAAATGTTAGGTGTTTCTGCAGGAAAGTTGCAGATGTGAACTTGTGGTGGCAATGGTGTATCAAGAGAATTGAGAGTGCTACCTAGAGAGCTGTTTGTTACCATTTCTTTGATGATTCTACCAATGTATTTCAGATTGGAAGTTTATTTCTTGAGTAAGCCATATGTGAAATATCCTGGCATACAGCTCCAATTGCAGTCTGAGAAATAATATTTTTCAGGTGAGAGAATTTCATCCAGTAATTCTTTACCAGTCTTTCTTGATAAGAAAAACCACATAAAATGTAATGTAGATATTATATTTTTATTCACACAGAAAAAGCAAATTAACAGTTGTGTAGAGATTTCTTCTTAACACTGGAAGTGTCCTACTGTTAGAGACATGTTAAACATCATGAACCTAACTACTCTGTAGCTTCACACATTAATTTCATGAGAATATTTGATAGATGTCATAATGGATAACAGGATAATTGACTAATAATAAACTCATGATAAATGTACATACTCCTAATTTTTCACTGTTTTTTTATATGAATGTACCTTACATACTTGCATATAAGTTGAGTCCAACTGCAGACAACATAGACCTTGATTTGACATTGCACAATGTACCAGCAGATCTGTGTTTGTTTACTGATTACTCTTAACAGACTTCATAGACCTAGAACTGCCAGTGCATTGTGTGATGATAAATGTGGGTCTATGCAGTTTGCAGCTGGACTTATGAACTAGTAATTTGTATATGTATTACCAATGTCTGTGCACCAGTCCTTCTGTCTGGTTGACTTTTGTGTCTGTATCTCTGACACTGTGGTGCGGTAATTATATTCCTTGAGCATGTTTTTATTTATTGTGGGGTGTTTTAACAGTAACATTAAGAAGATAATTTGATGACTGTGGTTATGTAAATGTTGACAAATGTTATTAAATGGCGGCAGAAATGCTGTTTATTATCATTTTTTTACCTAATATTTTCTATCATATATATTGCATGAAATTTTTTTTGTTATCATTTCCAAACATTTAGCTGCATGATCAAAATGTTAGTGGGAACAGTACATTTCCAATTTTAATGCATATTGCATAATTGATTCATGATGCTAGGGAAGGTAAAAAAAAAAGACCTGCCAAATTATACCACATGTATTTTAAAAAATGAAAGTATATATCTTGTCCTTTGCATACTTTGTTGTTTTTGTATTTTTAATTTTAAGTATTTATTATACACTTTAGCTTGGATTATAAAGCTTTAATTCTTTAATTTTAACTGTGCTGGATTAATTATTTGCAACCATTAATTCCATTTATGCCTGAAGAGGAAGCACCTGAAAACCTGCTGAATTAGTCATGGAGAACTATGAAATTGTTAACAGACTGGGAACTGGAGGCTGTGGAGCTGTTTACCTTGTCAGGCACAAAACTAGCAGGAAGTAAGTATATTGCAGTATCACTAAAGAACAGTACTGGAAAATTTGACTCGAGTAGGACGTATCTCAAAAGGGGAAAGGTATGCAAATCTGGACTTTAATAATAATAATGATGATGATGATGATGATTCTGTGTGAATCACACACACACATGAACACACACATGTGTGGAATATAAGAAAAAGTTTTGTTGACATAGATGAAGCTCTGAGAGTGTGGACTGAATTATTTATGGATGTAGTCTCTAAACATGCACAACTGAAAGTACATCCAGTAAAGTATGAAATCCAACCTAATTTGCTTACAGTTGAAATCTTGGATGCCATGAAAACACAAGACCAATTCAAGGCTGTTGGAAACCATGCACAATTATATCAAGTATGGAGAAATAAAATATCAAGTATGATTAAAAACGCTAAAAAAAACTTATTATCAATCAGTGCTTCAAAACAAAAAGAGCAACTGAAATTGTGTTTGGAAAGTTTTCAGTGAACTCATTGGGGGAACACACAAAGATCAGACCAATAAAATTCACTCACTTCTGGTAAATGACACCATTGTCACTGATGATATTGATAATGCAAATGTTTCAGTGATTATTTTTTTTTCATCCATATTACCACAAAATGAAAGGAACCACCAATAGAAAACAACTTTAATGAACCAGCAAAGTCCCACAGGAGGTTGTTGTTGTTGTTATAGGGTTTAACGCCATTTTTCAGCACAAGATAGGCTATACATGGCGGCCAGTATTAATGGTGGAGGAAGAACCCTGGAAAACCCCGGGAAGAACCACCGACCCACGAGAAGCTACTGGCAGGCTTTCTCACGTACCCACGTTAGCCGAGCCTGGACTCGAACTCACGCAGACAGAGGTGAGATGGCAGTGATCCGTAACGATCAGCGCTTTAGACCACTCGGCCACTCGGGGCCCCTACAGGAGGTATGTTTTTCTATCCTATCAGTATGAAAAAAATTTGTTAAAAAATGTCTCCATGAACTTGTTACCATGAAAGCTACAGGACTTGTTCAGATTGGTCCAGAACCCATTAAAACATCTCCCTCATCTATTTCAGACAGCATAACATTCATAATCAACTAAGTATTTCAACCTCATCTGTCCCCAAAATATGGAAAACTGCAAAAGTAATGCCTATTCACAAATCTGGTTCTAAGGAAGATGCCGATAACTACCAAGCAATTTTGATACTACCAAACTTGTCAAAATTGATTGAAAAAAACATGCCCATGACTCATTCATATCATATTTAATCAAACCTTTCATGGATTGAACATATATATTAGAAAAAAGTTAATTCAAGTTTATAGCTTCTCAGTAGGATAAGACATTTTCTCCCAGAAAGGCACAGAAAACTTTTTTTATAACAGTACATACATCCATACTTAGACTACTATAATACAGTACGGGGTAATTCAGATTATAAAAACATAGCAAAGCACATCTTCAAAAACAAGCATTTGAGCTAATATCAATCCAAATAGAAAGGACGGAAATTTAGTTTTAAGTTAAAAATATTACCAATTAAAGACTGAATCCATTTGAGAAAAGCCAAGTTAATGTGCTAGATATCCAATAATAGTGCTCCTATATAATAGTGCTCCCTGTATATTTACCGTCACTATTCTATTATAGGCCACCTGCGATCCATGTCTACCAAACAGTATAAAATTCCCAAACAGAATGAGGAATTATTCAAAAAAAAAGTTTCCATTACTCTGGAATGTTGCGCTGGAATAGTATTCCAGTTGAGGTTAGAAATGCCCACTCTATTTCTTTCTTCCAAACCCATTGTATCAAGTGGCTTTAGAGATTTAGTTAAAATGAGAATGAAAACAACTGTATTTGTATTCATGAATGCCTCTGGGCATCGCTAAATATAAAATCTGATTAAAATCAGGTCTCCACTGTCCTTTGTGAATATCTGATAGTGACCACTTAAGGATCATGTTCTGGTGGCCCATATTATTACCATAATGACTAATTTTATCAGCCAGTCAGATAAAGTCTTTTATCTTAGCATTTGGGAGATTGGGCAGTATGATTGAAAAGTATCAATGTGTGCTATACAGTAAGATTCACTTTCAAATTTCCAAAAGTTCCATTTCCATGGTTAATTCAAAGGTAACCAGAATATGACCCCTAAGCGGTCATTGCTAGATCTTCACGTAGGACAGTGGAGATCTGATTTTTTAATCAGATTGATTAAATATACTACCCATCTATCTGTCACTAATTGCATATTGTATGTATATTGACTAAATGGGTTCAATATGTATGGGTGAGTATACATCTGGTGAGAGAAAAGAAAGAATGTAAATATATTATTGTCTGTGCCTGTACATGCTACTGTGTATAGGTATTCATGTGTGTGCATTTGTATATAGATAAGTTCCTTTGTATGAGGTACCCTCTTTAAATAAAGCCATAAATCAGATTAAGTTCTTTAACGAAACCTATAAAAATTTATTAATATTGAAGGAAGTGTATAAATAGCTTCATTTCAAGAAAGATATTTATCATCCTTTTAACCAATTTTGGCATTCCTGGTTTCCATTGCACACCAGCCATCTGGAATGTAGACCAATGGAACTTGAAAATGTGTCCATTTGCATTTGTGAGAATCTGAATTTATTAGAAAAAAGAAGTCAGAGTAAGTAAAGTCTGTGTAAAACATTATATCTTTAATTTTTGAAAGGCGTCAGTATGGGCTACCAGGTGTGTGAGATATTCCTGAAAATTTGACTTTTTGTTCTGATGTTAGTCAACATCAGAACACAGAACACCGTGCAGTTATTTAGGCAGTAAGACCTCAACCCCCAAAATATAAATATCAGGTTGATGTCTTACAGTGTAGGACCACCTATGTACCAAGAGAAAAATAGTGCAATAATGCATAATTATTCAACTAATACATGTCACCAAGTCTGTCAAATTTATGGGTTAAATGTAACAAATTTATGAACTATTTACAAAATACACACAAGATACTTGTATACTTTAGCAGCAAATACAATTATTATTGAATATCAGTGGCTAAGAGACTGATTGTCACTCAGACTTTCTTGTTAGAGAAAGCCACCTTCATTGTGGTCTACTATGACAATTTAAGATCACATTTTAAATGGAATCATTTCGTTTAATAAAAGATGTGTAAATGTTAAAGAATTTGTGCAAGTATGACAGCCCTAATATACAAACACACAATTATACACTGTAAGGTGCCTCCATATAACAGTCACTATTATAAGGTTGTTATGGTCATGGGTAAACAGCAAGATCTTTAATACATATATTTGCTAGACATGTCTAGTAGGTCCAAGCTTTTGACTGGCACATACTATGAGCAACATTTATGTCTCAACATTCTATGAGCAACAGTCATGTCCCACATACTATGAGCAACATTCATACTCTAAGCAAAATACATGTCTCAACATACTCTGAGCAACATTCATGTCTCAACATACTATGAGTAACATTCATGTCCCAGCATACTATGAAAACATTCATGTCTCAACATACTATGAGCAACATTCATACTCTGAGCAACATTCATGTCTCAACATACTCTGAGCAACATTCATGTCCCTACATACTATGAGTAACATTCATGTCCCAACATACTATGAAAACATTCATGTCCCAACATGCTATGAGCAACATTCATGTCTCAACATACTATGAGCAACATTCATATCCATACATACTATGAACAACATTCATGTCTAAATATACTCTGAGCAACATTCATGTCCCAACATACTATGATCAACATTCATGTCTCAACATACTCTGAGCAACATTCATGTCCCTACATACTGTATTTTCAGCATAGTACATCGGCTTAAGTCTAATTTATAAATTAATTTTTATAAATAGTAGCGTGGAATGAAATACTGTTGTTGGGTGAATATCTAAAGTATAGTTTTCTGAAAGGCAAAATGATGTTTTATAAATAATTAGTTTGAAAGGAAACCAGTCAATCATGGAAGGATAATACTCATACTAAAGTAGTAGCAGATCCAGAGCAAAAAGTAACACATTTAGTAAATAGATATATCAGTGTTTTCTTTTTTGTCACAACTTGTTTTGTATCTCCTTTGAATGATTTTGTATTTCACAAATATATGGCCAAGATGTTAATTTTCTAAAAAAATTGTCTTGCAAGAACCATTTGAATTTCAGGATTTCTAGTGTGTGTGTATGCATGCGTGTGTGAATGTGTATGTGTGTGTGTAATCAAAACCTAGATCCTGTTCAATCATGTAAAAGTTTATATTTTGAGGGCTTTTCTATTTGCTGAGGTTCTCAGATTTTACCTAAAATGAGATGCTTTAAGTTATAACCAATTAATTACAATTTGCATATTACTTAGTGTCTACTTTACGTTATATTGATATAATCTTTTTTCTCTTGATATTGATACTGAATGTTTTGACACAATATTGAATTATGTTTTAAAAGATGTATTTGAATCAAATTTTCTGGAATGAGGTCCATGTTATTTTGTTTACTATTGCTACTCTGTGGGTGTATGAATGAAAACAGGGGTATCACTCATATAAAAAATATATAAAAAAATAGCTCATATGGAAACTTAGGTCCAACACAACTAGACCTTTGTTCATACTTACTTCCAATGGCCAGTGTATCTACATGAACGAAAAAGAAAAACAAAACTAGAGTGTTCTTAATTTGTAAAAGAAAGCACCAAAACATCATACAAGTGTTCTTTATTTGCAAGTAAGGATATAATGCAACCTAGTTTACTTAGCCCACTTCGATACAGCATTAAATGTGCCATATCCGTCAGTAGAGATATTAATTTTCTGGATAAGATATTTAGGAAGAAAAGAATAATATTCATTAGCAACCAAATTACATGGACAGCGAGAAAAGTAATTATTTGTAATGTTTCTAAAAGTGTATAAATGATGGTGGTTTTGATCTTTCTTTGATGACCTAGCATGACAAAGGTCTCACTTCCAGCAGTGATGGTGCCACAGCCATAGCAACAGTGTTATCATTATCAGAGGTTTACGATTATGTTACAGTTTGTGTTAACAGCCCTGATACTCATCACAGATGTTGCAGGTGAGACACCACATTCTGTGGAACCCTTGATGATTCTTGTTGCTTTACTTTTGGTTTGCAACTGCAACAAATCAGTTCCTTAATGTTCTTCTTAAACAATTATTGTTTACACAGTCTTGAATCTGATTTCATTTATTACGGCAGGCTTTATGCATTAAAGAAGATTGGGCTGGATGAGAGGAAGAAATATCGTACCAAAGATGCAGTTCAAAAAGAGGCCAGGTGAACAGTCTTCTAAACAAAATTCATGTTATTATACCTTCAGTAGGGGTAGGGGTGAATAGAAAACCTCTTTTCTGTCCATTCGTCTTTCTTTCCAGCACATAATCTCATTAGCACAACTATTCCCACAGTTTTTGATGGATTATTATGATTAATATGTTAGATGTGGCCATATTCTAGGGTATGTACATCATGGCACAGTGTATCTTGCATCACTATGATATTCTAGGGTATGTACATCATGGCACAGTGTATCTTGCATCACTGTGATATTCTAGGGTATGTACTTCATGGCACAGTGTATCATGCATTACTAAGGTATTCTAGGGTATGTACAAAATGGCACAGTGTATCTTGCATCACTTTGGTATTCTAGGGTATGTACATCATGGCACTGTGTCTTGCATCACTAAGGTATTCTAGGGTATGTACATCATGGCACAGTGTATATTGCATCACTAAGGTATTCTAGTGTATGTACATCATGGCACAGTTTGTCTTGCATAAATATGATGGTCTAGGGTATGTACATCATGGCACAGTTTCTTGCACATAGGTGTCAACCCCTTGAGATGAAAACCTGTATGCCAGACCAATAAAAACCTTACATAGACCCAAAAAACCTTACATGAAAAAATGTATTTATACATTATATAAGATCAACAGTTTTAAAACAAATGCTATATTCAAAGTATTTTTACACATATTTACCTAATTATTTACATTTCTGAAACTTTATTTCATTCTTTTTACTTATAACACTATCATCTTCCTGCGTTGGCTGAGCAAAGAAGCTTTTGATGGATGCTTCCATCTTCATTTCAAAATTTCTTTCATGCAGTTTTCTCCTGAAGTGTTCCTCCAGATCATATATTCCCGACGCCACCATTTTAATATCCTTGCTGCATACTTTACAAAAAGCATGGGAAGATCCTAACTTGGATACATCTACAATGCCAGGGAAGACTTTAATCTAATCAGTCTGAAACTTGCCACGACCTCTTTCAGTGTCTTCAAGCTTGCGTTTCTTTGAGTTAGGCTCAGCCATTTGATGGATGGAATATTTCAACTAGAGAAAAAAATTAAAAATTTAGATTTGACATGTGATATAGGAAGATCTCCCGATTACAAATGTGTTATCAATTTATATTTTTCCACATAAACCCCAAGATATTACGCCAGGAGCTATCCAAAAATAGAAATCTAGAAATAAAAAAAATTGACAAAGTAGCAGTCCAGAAGTTTATACCTCGTAAGCTGTTGATTGTTTCTATTAAAAATGCGTATCTGGTGTTTAAAAAGTTATGAATTTGCTATATGGTGTGCCGATTTTGGTCACAAACTTGATATAAATTGGGATTGTTACATATTTTCAAGCCACGAGAACGATGTCACTCGGTCTCTGTACTACTTCCATCATTATGGCAATGCATCTTCCAGTTTGCATTACGTATCTGACAAACTTAATTCAAAACTCTGACAGCATGATAAAATGCCAGTGCTAAATTCAGCAAATTATTTATTTTTAATTAGTATAGTGTTAAAAATTTTAATAAATCAACTTTATCTCCACACAGAAAAGTCAGATGAATTACGGTTACACCAACATGACTGCCACACTATACAAAGTATGAAAATTGATGTAAACTTTATGCATTTGATAGTAATAAGTATAAATAATAAAATAATAATGTATAAAATAAGAAAACATACTTACTACACAGGTAGTTAGTCCATATTAGAAATCTGAGTGAGCGTCAAATTTCAGAGCGATAAACGACAAGATCTTCACACACGGGTTGAACCATGAATGAAACTCGTTTCATTATCTAACAAAAAGCACGGTTTTGATTATGATTTGATTGGTTGTTTCGGACCACCCTGATCTCGTTGAATTCTTGTTCTAAAAAAATTATGCCCAGAGTCCCAGATGCACACAAACCAGAAAAAAAACAATTTAAAAATTTTTTACAATTTTTTACGAAAAAACCATACAAAACAGTTGTATGGCCATACACTGATGAAAAAGGAAAGAACCGTACAAATTACAGGTAAACCGTACAAGTTGACACCTATGCTTGCATCACTTTGGTATTCTAAGTAGGTACATCATGGCATGGTGTATCTTGCATCACGTTGGTATTCTAGGGTATGTACATCATGGCACAGTGTATCGTGCATTACTAAGGTATTCTAGGGTAGGTACATCATGGCATGGTGTATTTTGCATCAGTTTGGTATTTTTGGGTATGTACGTCATGGCACAGTGTGTCTTGCATGACTAAGGTATTCTAGGGTATGCACATTATGGCACGGCGTTTCTTAGGATATCTTAACTAGATCTTCCACCTTCACTATTCCCCCCCCCCCAGCTTTCAGTTCATTTTTGATTATTTGAAATTCTATTAGGCAGTTGACCAGTTTAAAGCTGGGCTGAATGTGAAACATTAGATAATCATAACTCGGGTTGAAAGCTTGTCTAACTCTGTCAGTGTGCTGAATCACTGATAATCTAATGTTTACTGGAATTTATTTTCCACTGTTATATAACTCAGATTTTATTTCATTCCATTTTGTGCAGTTTTCGCTGTCAACTGAAAATTACACTCTCTTGCATAAAGTGATTAAAGTTTTAGTTGTAACAAAGTTTTGAGTTTATTAGAAAATATTCTAATAATTAATCCTGGTGTGTGTTTTTGCACTCTTGATTAGAAATCTGGCAAGATCTGGATTGTTACACAGTTATAACCCTGGTTCAGCTGAACATTAAACACGAATCCATTATCTTTTCATATATCAAAAATTATAAACACACCTGACCAACAAATTATTGGTGAAACATCTTTCTTTTCACATTTAAAAAAAACTTTGATTATCTATGCTTTGGGATTTGTGAATGGATGGTTAAATATTATTAAAAGTTAGGATTAACATTTTGACAGGTGAAACACCTTTTTTTATTTGATGATGAATTCTTATAAGGTTTTAAGCAATTAGATGGTCTTGACTGTTAACTCTTTGTTTTTGCAGTATTTTGGCACAGCTGAAGCACACACACATTGTTTCCTATCATGAGTCATTCTTTGAAGGAGATGAGGAGTACTTGTGTATCATACAGGTAATGGGACAAAAGTTATTTGATTTGGTGTAGGGTTTTATAGCATATCAACACAAGTATGTTATTCAGTGCCTTGCCCAAGGATGCAGCATGTAGCTGGTCTGGCATAATCCAGTGGTAGGATTGAAACAAGCACCCTTTTGGGCATGAGTCCAGCATGCTGACCACTGTTTGACCTTGGCTCCTGCCTTTATTAGTTGCCTCTTTCAACATGTACTTGGGAGCATTGGACCAGTTCTACATTCAAGAGCCTGCAGGGTATGAAAGACAATGAGGCCTTGAGGCCAAAAATTAAATGGACCCTCTGACATATTTCAGTCAACTGTCAGATGACAGACTTATAATCATTCATCTTAACAGGAATGTTTGTCTTGCATTTGGACTAACGTACATACTCACTTTCAAGTCAGGTGCAACTGCACACAACATATACTTGGTCTGCTGTCACATTATGCATGAGCAGATCAGTGTTTATGTTGTTTGTTGTACTGATTACTCCTAACAAACTGCATAGATGCTGATCTGCCAGTGCATTATGAGGCAGCAGATCTGGGTCTTTACATTTGGGCTAGATTGAAAATCACAGTATATATCATGTAGGAGTGCCCATTCATTTGAAGAATTGTTTATCTCCTAATTTTGATCTTGGAGCCAAAACAAATGCTCAGTTTGTCATATATGG
This sequence comes from Megalonaias nervosa, assembly GCA_016617855.1. Taxonomy (NCBI): domain Eukaryota; kingdom Metazoa; phylum Mollusca; class Bivalvia; order Unionida; family Unionidae; genus Megalonaias; species Megalonaias nervosa. Next base: position 13,986 of record JAECUM010033776.1, read on the forward strand.
GTGTCCATTCATTTGATGAATTGAGTATTTCCTGATTTTGATCTTGACATATTATCCTGACTAAAATTGACATTTGTTCTGATTACATTCTAGAAACAAAGCTTGTTCAGTCTGGTGAGGCTGGTTGTTCATGAACCTTTCATGGTCTAAAAATGAAAACTTGGACATGTATATAAATCAGACCTCAGTTATAAATAAGAAAAACAATTCAGCTGTATATTAAGTTTTTAAAAACATTAAAATTTATAATAAAAATTACAATTGAAACTGATAGAAAAGTAGCTCTTATTCCAAAATTCTTGGATTACAATATAAGTAGTAACACTTGATAATAATTGGTTTTAAAATTTTTTTTGTACAAATATGATTCTACAAGCTGATTTTTTGTATTCTACATTATTTTTTAAAATACTGATAATTAAATAATGTTTCATATTAGCCCTGTTCTGTCACAAACAATACATCTACTATAATTCACCAGCTTACATTATGTATAGTGTTCATATTTTGATATCTATGTTCACATTTGCCTAGGATTACTGCGATGGTGGCACACTGGATGACAAAATTAGAGAAGCAAGAATGGTATGTATCAACAATTAAATTTACAAGGAACTTTCAACATGCAATGAAAAGATGGGTATTGATTGACTTTTATTTCTTCTTTCATCATATTCTTATTGAACAACTTTTATAATTTGAGCCTTAAGCAAGCTGCAGTGACCCATATTTGTGTGCATGCAACTAAGGTTGTGACCTTTACACATGTAAATGGTATTTTTAGTTTACTGCCTGTAAATATTTGCAAAAGCAGTAAATATGTAAATGAACGTGCATGTGACTGTTGACACAGGAACAACCTGTTCCACTTAAATTGCATATTTCCACATCTAAGCTGAACCCATTACTTCTCAGTTGTCCCAGTCACCGTTTGCCTTATTTTCTGTGGATTTTTTGGCAGTCACTAAAGTCTGTAATCTAATTGCAGTGTTGAAATCAGGAAAGGATATTTCAGATATATTATTTTTATAACTTTATGAAACATATATTAGACTTGTGAAGTAGCAAGATTGATGTTTTTGGCAACAGTGGAGTGCAACAAGTTTTACTTGTCCATTGCCGTGGCAACAAATTCCTTTGAAATGTATTTTGTTCTAGTATATAACTCAAATGTTTAAATAAACTTTCAAAAAGCAAATGTTTAAAATTAAAACCATGATAACAGCATAATAAGAACCAACTAATAATAAATTTTGAAGCAGTTGTGGTTCTTTTTTGTTCTTCTATTTATGAAAAGTTGTTGTTGTTGTAGGGTTTAACACCATTTTTCAGCACAGGATAGGTTATACATGGCAGCCAGTATAAATGGTGGAGGAAGAACCCGGGAAAACCCCAGAAAGAACCACCAACCTACAAGATGCTACTGGCAAGCTTTCTCACATATCCACATTGGCCGAACCTGAGACTTGAACCCATGCAGACAGAGGTGAGATGGCAATGATCTGTAATGGTGAGCGTTTTAGACCACTTAGCCACTCGGGGCCCCTTATGAAAAGTAATACAACATAAACACTACATAAACCTAAAGCATACATGGTGCATCTGCCTTTGTGATTTGATTCTCTGATTATTAGAAGTGATTTAGACAAAAAAATCAGTAAAGGAATATTATCATTTAAATGTACAAATACTTTTATATAAAACAACAGAAAGAATAAATGTTGAAAACATCAGTTGTCATGGTAATGGCACACATATGCAAAATCCATTTAATAATACAAAAATAGTCTTGATTAATTTTCTTCAGTAAAAACTATAAATTTATTTCAGTGTCAATTAAAAATGTTATTTTAACATGCCTGCTTTGAAACCTCATGTACTGTACAAAAAGTGTGTTCCTACTCGTACATGTTCAAATTAAATATGAGAAGTGTGTACAATTTCATATGCTCTTGGTAAAAGTATGAACTATTTAAAGTGATTGTATATGCAGGCATTTGAATACAGTAACTGATGTTTATGCAGTGTAAGAATTATCATTTAGATATTGCTTTGGGTTCCCATTTGTATGCATTACATTCCATGTATATGTGGAATGAGGATAATCAACACAGCTTTAAATTTAACAATTTTAAATTGTGGCAGATGAAGTAAACCAGTCATGCAAGTAAATATTAAAACATGAAAGTTCACTGATAGTTATTTATCACACTAATCAGAAAAGGCAAATAAAACAACTGTCAAAAATTGCTCTCAGCACTACTCTTCCAGTACTCCTAGATATTGATGATATGCCTGAAAACACACACCAGGGTACATGTGTACATCACATTTAGCAATTTAGTACATCCATACACTCTGACAACTTTTATGTTATAATTGTTGGAGCACTGCTTTAACGTGCTCCACTTCTTCCCCAGTCTGGCCACAGTCCGTTAAATGCATGCAGGATGTGCAGCAGGGAACAATGTTTCCTTGTTTGCTCATGGAAAAGTCTCCAGTTAATATTCTGGCAGCATCAGTGTGGAAGTCCCAGTCAGCATTCTGGCAACATCAGTGTGGAAGTCCCCAGTCAACATTCTGGCAACATCAGTGTGTGAGTCCCCAGTCAGCATTCTGGCAACATCAGTGTGGAAGTCCCCAGTCAGCAAGTCCCCAGTCAGCATTCTGGCAACATCAGTGTGCAAGTCCAAAAGGGTGTCCTTAGTCTCCTTCAAAGTGCCTGTCTTGTACAGTGTAATACATAGATTGTTCAGGCAAGGATTGATGAGGAAGTGGAACAATATTTCCACCATTTCTAGCTGATTCTTCCAAAACAGATACTTGGACCTGTGTTAATGGCTGTGGTCAACCCCACCCATATAGGTCTGGTACTTGTTGACTATTAGTGTTAAGAAATCTCAAGTCTTGAACTCTTCTTTGCCTGTGGAAGGCTAAATATGTAACACTGATTGGTATATTTTCATAATGAAACAATAACTTGCAGGGGAATGGTTAGGAGAACTGTTTAATAGTATTGTCTGTTCATTGGTTTTTATATATCCATAATTTTCAAATGGAATGTGGCATTGCTAGGATAAAGCAGAAGTTGATGAAAATTGGTTATGTTGCACATTACACGTCAGGTTGATTTACTGATAATGCTGTAAAAATTTCTTTCAACTGTAGTATTTACATTTAAGTCAAATGTTTGTTTATAGAACCTTTGATAAGTAACATTTTATTTAAAGAAACACCATTTCAAGTTTGTAAGCCACTGCATTGAGTATGATTGTAGATCCTATAAAAGCATCACATGTGCATGTTCCAGGAAGTATGTCCAGTTTAATTATCAATTTTTTCATAGTGAATATATATCTATCAGTTGGAAACAATATCATGACAATCCTAGGGATGTTTTACTGTCAGATATATTCCAGAAAAATATGTCTTGCAAATTCTGTCTTAATAAGATGTAAAACACAACAGCAAATGAAAAAAATAACAAGTTTAGCAAGGTATGGAATGCAGATTGTAATAGCTGTCATCAGTTCAGTAAACATAATGGGTAGATAGTGGAATGATTGAGTTTCTGTTTCAATTAAACAGCATCATTTTCGCTATTGTAAACTATACACTTAGACATGCAGCTTACAAGTGACCTTATTCCCAATATTAAGACTAGGGTTAATAGAGAAATATTTTGGTATATTCCAAGTTTCAGGCAAGCAGTCTTTCTTCATCCTGTTGGAACATTTTCCTTCAGTCCAACCTGTAGATGTTCTTATTATCTTTACATGTTTTAAAGAACAGTTAGTGAAAAAAAGGAATGAATAATATGAGACATTGATTTTTTGTTGCATGATACATTCCTCAGATTTAAAATGATGCCCAACTTTACTAAACTTTAATGAAAGAAGTAAATACATGATGATACTTATATATAATTACTGATTTTGTGTACAGTAATTGATAGGACTACATTTTTTGTGAATATATCTGTAATTTTTCCTTCAGAAAGGGAAATATTTTGAAGAGGATCAGATAATGAGGGTGAGTAATACAGTTTTAATTTCCTTAGGACTTAAGTAAATCATGCACACTAAGTGTTATTTCAAATCATACACACAAAGTATCATTTCAGGTGTTTTAAGTAAATCATACACACTGTCATTACAGAAGTTTAAATAAATCATTCAGACTAAGTGCCATTTCAATTATTTAAGTAAATCATATGTGCTAAGTGTCACTCCCAATGTCTAAGTAAATCATGCACTCTAAGTGTCCTTTTAGATGTTTAAATTAATCATATGCACTAAGCGTTATTTTAAATGTTTAAGTAAATCATACACTAAGTGGGTTTTTTAAAAATGTTTAAGTAAATCATACACAGTAAGTATCATATGTTTGATTAAATGAGTCACACTAAGTGTCATTTCAGATGTGTAAGTAAATCATACACACTAAGTGTCATTTCATATGTTTAAGTAAATCATACTTGCTAAGTGTCATTTTAAATGTTTAAGTAAATCATACACACTGTCATTTCAAATGTTTCAGAAAATCAAACACACTAAATGTCATTGCAACTGTTTCACAGTAATTGCTATGGATTTTTTTATGAATTATCTTCATCTGTTCAGAAGCATTCTGGCCCGAACATATTTTATAGAAAAAAACCACAAGGCAGTTTATAGTCAGTTATAACCACAAGGCAGTTTTTACAGTCAGTTATAACAACAAGGCAGGTTATAGAGTCAATTATAACCACAAGGCAGTTCATACAGTCAATTATAACCACAAGGCAGGCCAAACAGTCAGTTGTAATGACAAGGTAGTTTATATAGTCATTTATCACCGAAAGGCAGTTTATACAGTCAGTTATCACCAGAAGGCAGTTTATGCCGTCAATTATAACCACAATTCAGGTAATACAGTCTATAATCACCACAAGGCAGGTTATACAGTCAGTTATCACGACAAGGCAGTAAGAGGTAAAGGCAGTCAGAAATAAACAATCCACCACTCCACATTACTTAACTGACTCACAATAGTTAGAATGGTGTTGTGTTGCTGCCAGAGTTCATTAGATAAATAATTAGAACATTCCAGTTCATTTCTATTTAGGCAGATTAAAGAGCTTAAAAATTACTATACATCATTGCCTTGAATGAGAATATTAAAGCTATCTTTATTATTGAAGTTCATAATCAGCAGCGAACACTTCTTTGAGGTCAGATTTTATGCTATATATAAAACATAAATCATGATTATTTTCCTGGTTTGATTAGTTTGGAAGTTAGATTCATTTTTGAAGCAAAAATGTTGAATTGCAACCATGATCCAGGGAGCCATCTGCAAGGTGAGTAAAGCCCAGCAAAACTATATTTTAGAATTCCAGTCCTAGCTATGGGTTGGTGGAGTTTGACTTTGCAAAGTACATTACTGGTGGGGGGGGAGCATTTTATTCTTTCAGTGTGCTTAGGACAGCATATCAACATAGGCAGCTGCCATCTGGCTTCAGGGAAACCGAGATTTGACAGTCTCACTATTGTGGCTATTACACGTTTGATGCTTCCTCATGTGAATGCAGATGCAGAAAGATCATTTTCAATGCGGAGAAAAATTCACTAAGACCTTCATGCATGTTTGAACAATAGCACCATGAAGTTTCTGATGAGTGTAAAGATGAAAACTAATGACACTTGCATCACCTTCAAACCCTCCACTGAAGTACTGACAGCAACAATGTTTCCATCTAGATAAAACTGTTTCTCTGTCCATTGATTTTAAAGGCAGGAACTTGAGAAACTTGGTGTATTTTTTATTGTGTGTGTGTGTGTGTGTGTGTGGTGATATATGACAATGTTAAGACTATCAACTATTTTCATTTTGAAGGTTTATTAAATTCTTCAAAGACAACATAGTTCTCTTTTATTCAGATTTGAATCTGCAGTCATTTTCTATATAGGCTTTTGTAAGTAGGTAACTTGTTCTCCATGGTATGACAGTTTTTTGGGTGCCATGTACACTGAGTCCTCTTGAGACGACAAAACACTTTTTGAGTCTCACCCCACCCACCACAACAATGACTTGAAATTTGGCAGGTATCAAGAAGCCATTCTTTGGAATTGACAAGCTAATGCTTTTAACTTCTACCCTTTCCAGGCCTGGTTATAAAACTAATGTTTGACCTTCACAGTTACATAGATAAATGGTTGGATAGATGGATGAATGGGATTGATGATTAGATTAATTTTTGGATGGATGAGTACAAGGATTGATGGGTGGATGAAGGAATATATGGGTATTAATGAATAGGTTAGAGAATAAACAGACATATGCCAATAAGTAGATGGATTGGCAGACAAATTTATGGTCAAATTAAAGATTGATAAATAGAGAAAAGGTAGATATATAGATGATAATATATTTCCTGCTGTTTCAGTGGTTTGTACAGATTATTATGGCTGTCCAGTACATTCATTCGAAAAAAGTCTTACACAGGTATGTTGAGAGTCAAACACATTTATCAAATACTGTGCTTGCTGTTTGCTATTTGCACTATTACTTAAATTTATTGTTTGCATTGTATTTTCAAGTAAGGTATAATTTCATGTTATTCCTTCAAGTACCAGAAACCATCATAGGCTTCTAGATAGGGAGAAGACACTTCTCCCTTGAGGTTGAACAGGAGGAAGTAACAGACCATCAGGGAGACTTGATGAATTTTCTGTATGACACCCAAGTAATGCATTGTAGTACTGTTAGTAGTAATAATAGTAGCTTCTGCTACTGCTGCAACTGCTGTTGTATTAAAAAATATATATGCTTATTAGACTAAATTGAGAACAGTTTTTCTGTATTAAGTTTATGACAAAAAACACTAATTGTTACTGTGTATTATTTTATCCCAGCATTCTTTCACATTGATATTTTGATACAGAATCTTGAATCAGCTTTAGTAAAGCAAGAAGCTTGACTGGTACACTGTCATTAAAAATGACATTAGGAAACCAGTCTCAGCAGGAAGTGACATTGGGTTCAGATGTCTGTTTTACCCTTCAGTATTGTAGGCAAATTAGTCTTTCATGACAATTGATTTTTTATGAGTTAATTTATAAGAAATGAACAGTATGTATTACTGTAAATAGTGGGTATGTTGAAAGTTAGGAGTAAAGCCCTGCTTATGAAGTGGGCTAATATGGTATTATGGTAAGCGTATCAGCCATACAGTGATTTAATTAATAAAACTTCTTAGTTTCTGGTTTCTTTAATAATTTGCTCCATAGACTATTTCATTACAGAATGCAGAATTTTAAAACAAAATGTCTCAAAGAAAGCAAAGCAAAATAAATTTTCCGTATTCATGTTCTTAATTTTAAATATATTTTAAATATCTATTGGAGAAATTACTATATTGCATACACCACAGAAACACACTCTTTGCACAGAATGTGTGATGCTGTGCAAAACATTTTCATGAAGTCACAATGTTATAGTCTTCAAATATTTCTCCTCTTTGATTTTGAGAAGCACTTAGTACATGCAAAATATATCAGTACACATGTAAAGCTGCAGTCATTTCTTGTAATCTTTGCCTATTTCATGTTAATGTATAAATGTATTTTTTAGTTGAAGTGTCTGTGGAATACTTAATGATGAAATCTTCAGTTATGCAGGTTTTTTTTTTATATGCCCACCATAAGGTAGAGTATATTTGATGTTGTCCTGGTAAATTCAAACATCATTCTGTTACCAATTTTTGATTCAGCACAATGGATGGCTTGCATTTCGGGATAAGGAAGAATCCAGTCAATTTTGGGATCAAAAGCTCAAAGTCAAGATCACTGGCTGGAAGAAGAAAAAATGTTTTCTGCACAATAATTCAAGTTCACTACAATGTACATTTACCAGACTTTGTAGATGAAATGTACTTTTCATTAGGAAAAAACCTATTTATTTCAGGCTCAGATTTCAGATGTCAAGGTCACTATGACTGAAGAAGAAAAATGGTTACAACACAGTAAAATTAATTTTACATTGTTGACCAGAGACCTGCATGAAAACTTTGCTGATAGCTTACACTTGTGGTAAGGAAGAAGCCTATTGATCTTGGAGTCTGAGGTCAAGGTCGTTGTGACTGAAAGAAGAAAAGTAGTTTCTGCACCAGAATTTCAGTTATCTTCATAGAGGACTATTAAACAGTGGGTTGGCATGTGTTGAGCCATTTGTTAGCATTTTGGAGAATTGTCACATGTAATTGCAATTTCCCTTAGATCATGAGGTTAGGGAATTGGGTAGCAGATTATAACACTAATTTGATAATTGCTTATGCTCAGGCATGATAAGAACTATTTGAGTTGACCTTGGTTCTAATTACTGGCTTATTCAAGCTGCAAAATAAGCATTGTCTCAAGACAGTACCATTCTGACTATAATTCTCAAATATTCTGAACCTGTAAGTCGGTGATACAGGGCAACATGAGCATCACTTTTCTACTAATTAAGAGCAAAGTTTTAAACTAATAGCTACTTTTTAACCCAGTTGCCCATTAGAACAGTCTGTGAAGTATTGTAATAATTCTGTTTAAATTGAATTTTTGAAAGGATTTTAGAATGTTTTGCCCTTTCTGTGCTTTCTTCCACTCCAAAAACATCTCTTGTACATGCAAGCAATAAAATCAGTTAATATCAAATCCTTTAAACTTTATTTCAGGAATGTCTTTGCCATGCATATTCCATCTTCCTTGCAGTGTATATCAATATTAAAAGTCAGTTATCTTTATCAATTTATTTATCAGGGATTTCAAGACAGAGAACGTATTTCTAACAAAGAAGAATGTAGTCAAAATAGGTAAGTAAAAATGCTAACTCAACATTTTGAATTAATAAAAATATGCATTGTTACACATCCACCACATAAGCTTGCATATAAGTTTTGTCTAACTACAAATTGCAAGACCCAAATGTACCCTTGCATAGTCAGATGAGCAAACAACATAGACCCAGGTCAGGGTCTATATTGTTTGCAGTTGGACCTGACATATAAGTAAGTATATATAGTATTACTTTTTTCCATCAATTTAGTGTTTGCATACTTATTACATGAGATGTATTAATTTTTTATTATAATTTATTTTGGGAGGCTAGAGAGGGCTGCATTGCTAGGTTGTGAACATATTCCTCTAAGCTTATTATGATCCTACTGTATTGTAAAATCATATTTTATTTTGTAAAAGTTGGTTTTTACTCTCTTCAGGTGATTTTGGCATTTCCAAGGTGCTTGAGAATACCATTGATTTAGCCAAAACAGTGGTGGGAACGCCAAGCTATCTCAGTCCTGAATTGTGCCAAGATATTCCATACAGCTCCAAATCTGACATCTGGGTAAATAAATATACAGAATTTTATATCAACACCATTATATTGTTTGATGATGACCGCTCCTGTCGCCTAGTGGTTAGAGCGTCTGCCTCAGATGCGAGAGGTTGTGGTTTTGATCCCCGGCTCTGAGTCATATCAAAGACTTATAAAAATGGTACTAACAACTGCCTTGCTTGGCACTCAGCATTAAGAGGTTAGTGTTAGGACTGGTCGGCATGGTGTCAGGATAATGTGACTGGGTGGGACATCATGCTACATGTCTGCGGCATGATGCCCCAGTGCAAGACATCACCATAAACTGCCATGCTGCAGACATTGTAGCGATATGACTGAAAATTTTTTAAAGCTACTTTAAAAATTCAAATCACACACATATATTGTTCGATAGTTCCACCATGTCAGTCTACCTTAATTTGAACCCACTGGCAAACACCTCTCACCCCTTGATGTATGTAATTACAGACCTTTGTTTATGTCAGTCATATTGTTTCACATGCTAGATTAAAATGTAGGAAAATAATGAGACATTTTACCAAAATTAAAATAGGAGATGATGCTCAGATCTGACAAAAATAATTAAATTATTTTAGTTTTCTTCTTGTAAATTTTGTAAAAAGTGTAGATATTAGCTGGCAAAATTTATTTTCATGTTGGTTCATAAGGAAAAATTTGCTTATTCAAATGGACTTCAACAAAAGGAGCACCAATTTCAATTCAGGCTTGACCACACTCATCTGCTTCAGGAAGTCTATGCAAATTAAGCAGAAATTATTTTAAAAATTTTTAGGTTTTTTTCTTACATAATTGAATTTTTTAAATTTGAGCAGGATCAGGTAAATATATTCAAAGTCACAAGAACTCCAAGCTACTGTATATTTTCAGAAGATTATTACAGAGCCCAAAAACTGATGCAGTTTGTCACACTTTGCAGTCATTTTTGTCAGGCTTTAACTGGTAGCCTTTTATTAGTCATAGCCATGTTTGGTGCCAGAAATTCTCAAGAAGTCAACACATTTTGCTCTGGACAGAAATTTTTTTTCATCTTGTGTACCAGGAAGAGCTGAACTATGGTAGTTTCTGTTCAGTATCTGGTTTCTGTTCAACTTTAGATATTACATCTTTAACAAGTATTTTCCATTGTAGTCCTTCTCTGTCATTATCTATTCTTACAAGCTAATAAAAATGTGATTTATTGCAGAAAATAGTTCATATTAAGAAACCTACCATGATTGTTACTATTTCGAAAATATACTAGCACATGTCAGCAACTTCCAGGCAAAATCCATAGACATCTGCACAAATCCATAAATTTTACTTCACAAAATACATTGTTTTTATTGAAAAGTATCACCATTTGAAATTTTAATTACCCTTGGTGATTTTGGTATTCACAAGTGCTAACATAGGGTCATAGCTAATGAAAAAAGGAAGTGCAACATTAGCTTGATTGACAGGATAGAATTATCAGTTATATCTCTATCTGTGTGAGTGGGCCAAATGATATATTTGACTCAATATGAACAGTTTATTTATGAATTGCTTCAGTTTATGAGTGGGCCAAGTGGAATATTTTACACAATATGAGCGGTTTATTTATGAATGGCTTCAGTTTTGCAGATGATATGTCTGTACTTAGCTCTTATACATTGTTGGATAACAAAAATAAATAATATGTGAACATTGTGCATTAACAAATAATATTGAGTACAACACAAAAAACTCCAGTATATATATGTTTTCAAACACAGTCTGAAAAAATGTAAATACCAGAAATTGTTTGTAAAAGATCATATGTACCTAGGTTATATCATTTGTTCAGATCTGTTTGACATTAATGATATACAAAGCTGTCAGTAAATATGCATTTGAGGTTCCTTAAAACCTGTTCTACAGATGTAAAAGTACTGTTTTTCAAATTCTCTTGTATGAATATCCATTGTGCTCCTCTGACATTTTTGTTTTATGTGTTCTGTCATTATGCAGTCATTTGTTACAGCAATGGATTTATATCATTTTAGGCATCATATGCATTACAGATGTTCTGTGAATAACATTGTTACCAGGTTTTGTGTTTTACTTAGAAAATAGTGTATTTATTGTAAAATAAAATCACTATTAGTCATTATAGAATACTGAATGAAGTATTTCATTTTGCATGTTGCCTTGATTCTGTGACAGTTGATCACTGGAGCAAATTGTTGTTGTGATATTTCTTTGTCATAACATGTGTGAAATTGCCTGGATTGTTTTGCCTGTGTACTTAAGTCTGAAATAAAGTTATTATTATTATTATTATTGGGAGAAAAGTTTTATATTTGCAGATTTAGGTGATATTCATGGTGATTTAATTGTTACAAAAGGAGTTTTATCAGTGATGCATCTGCAGAACTGGTATCACAGATATTCCGACACATCTAAAACTGTAGCATGAAGTTTAATTAGTGAAGCATGAAACCTTTGCAACGGTGAAATCAATGAGATGTTGTCAGACTCGAAGATGCTGCTATGACATTCTAAAACATATGAGCAATACTTTGATATTGATGAACTGTGGGTATTTATGGGTTTTTTAAATTTTGTTTTTGTTAGTTTTAATTTAATTTCATTTGCAAATCATGCAGAGGAAATGGGAGCCAAGTACCTTTCCCGAGGCCACATCAAGGCAGCCAACCCAGGCTGGCATGGATAGGTATTGAAACTGCAACCCTTGGCTTTCAAGTCCACTCCATCATCAAGTGATCTATCACAGCTCCCATAGATTTTTCTAATTAATTTTATGCATAGAGCTGGCAATACAAATTACTCTTTTTGTTTACAATGGGCAGTGATTCTTTTTATTTCAGGCTGTGGGGTGCCTGTTGTATGAGATGTGTGCACTTAAACCTCCATTTGATGCTCAAAATCTTGTCAGTTTGTTTTTCAAAATCATGAAAGGTGAATTTGAGGTAAATATAATTATGTATGCTTGTGATGTAAATGCTTAATAATAATAATAATTAGGACTAGCACCTAATCTTTAGAAGCTCTAAGCGCTTTACAACATTTGACAACACTTAAAAAACATATATAATGATATGATTACAAAAATAAAAACAAACACCACGAAGTTAGAAAACAGAAGACATGCTGTAAATATTTAAGGTAAGGAAACATTATTAGGTCTTTAAGTCTGTTCTTGCAGTTGAAATAGGTGAGTTTTAAGAGCGCTCTTGAATGAGATCACTGTGTCTTTGTGTCTAAGTTCAGTGGGCAATTCGTTCCATGTTGCTGGGCCCTGGTATGCAAAAGAACGTTGTCCATATGATTTCATTTTCATAGTGGGAATAATGAGAATACGAGTGTCAGAAGAGGAGCGTAAGTATCTTGCTGGTGTGTACACATGGGTGAGGTCGGATAGGTATGTTGGACTTACAAATATACAAAGCATTCTTGATGTCGTTATTTGATGTCCCCCTGATTTTCTTTGAAAAGTAGGTTATGCTAAATTTGCCTTTCCATTTACTCCTCCTACCTTTCCTTCCATCTTGCACTCCATCCATACCTTCATTTAATTATCACTGTTTCAACCAAATTCAGTATGAAGCTTGATACTGATGAGATCGTGGCTGAATTCAGTTGTCAGCTTATTTTCATTGTCATTTAGTTTGTTATAGTCCATGATTGTCAGACTCACCCATTTTCATTTCCACACAATAACTCCTAATTATTTTTGCATTTTTTTTAACCAGTTTTTGTATAAAGCATGATATTGATTAAACCTTGGTTCAGTGTGATTTTCAGCATTCTATGTCTTTGTTTAGGGGAATAATGGCCTCTGAGTGCCAGACACGCCCACCTTTGCTATTGCACAATAACTCCCATAATTATTATTGCATTTATGCCACCATTTTGGTGACCAAAGTGGTGAGCATCTACCTCAGAATTGGAAGGTCGCAGGTTCAAACTCTGGCGGAGTCATATGAAAGACTTTGCAAAAAAATGGTACTAGCAGCTGCCTTGCTAGACACTCACCATTAAGAGGTTAGTGTTAGGATTGGATTTCCTGGTGTCAGGATAATGTGACTGGGTGGGTCTTGATGCAGCATGTCTGCCCCAGTGCTAGACATCACTATGAACTGCCACACTGCAGACATCATAGCAATATGACTGCAGAATTGTTAAAGCTACATTAAAAATCCAAATCACTCACACATACATGCATTTATGCCAGTTCTGGTATGCAGCTTGATTTTTATGAGAACTGGACTTATTTTTATTGTCATTATTCTTGAATTTAGGGGAGGTATAGCTCCTGGTTGCTAGATCCACACGCTTCCTTAATTATGATTCATTTCCACATACTAACCCTTTGATTATAATTAGATTTTAATCAGATTTTGTAGCCATGCTTATATTGAAGAGGCATCATATGATTCTGATTATTGGTGTTTTTATGTCTTCATTTAACCATGATTGTTAGACCAACCAATGCACTTTTATTTCTGCTCAATAAGAGATTTATTTTTAATTAATTTTTAAAAAAAATATGTTTCAAAGTACTTGGCAGAAAATTGAATATTGATGGGACACTGACATTATTTAGTGCCATTTTTGCCACTCATTGTTAAACCTAATCACATTCATTTCTGTACAATAAGGGGCCATGGGTCACCCAATGGTCTAAGGTATTCACTGTTAATGATCACTGACATCTCACCTCAATCCACATGGGTTCAAGTCTTGTCACAGCCAACAAGGGTATGTGAGTAAGCTTGCCAGTAGCTTTCCATGGGTTGGTGGTTCTTCCTGGGGTTTTCCCGGGTTCTTCCTCCACCAAATATACTGGATGCCATGTATAACCTAAGTCTGTCTTGTCACATTAAAACAGGAAAACAAGAAAAACTTCAATACAGTAACTGTCTTAATGATAATTTGAGATTAATGAGACCTTGACTGAGTTTGATTCTTAGTTTTTAGGTCCCTGTTTCATAGAGTTATGTCCCCTGATTATCGGATGCATTCACTTTTGTTTCCGCATTATAACTCACATATTTATTGGATTTCAAACAAATTAAGTAGGCAGCTTAATATTGATGAGACTGCATCTGCATTTGTGTGTGTTGCCAAGTTAGATTTTCAACATGGAACATTGTCTTTTAGAGGGGCTATGGCCCATGATTGTCAGGCAAACCCACTTTCCATTCCATGCTAAAACTACCTGATATTGGATTACCACCAAATTGGTATATAGCTTTACATTAATGACATCTTACCAGAATTTGATTTTCAGCATTCTGCATCATTTTAGCAGAGTTATGTCCAATGAGTGTTGGATCTACCTATGGTTGTTTCCAAACATCAACTCCCTAGATTGTTGTTAGAGCTTTGCTTTCTGAAGTCATTTTGGAGCACAATAGTAATTGTATCTGTTAATCTATCTATACATCAGCAGTTTCGTTCAAGAAGATAACTTTACTGGAAAATGTGAAATTCTAACCATATTAGGTATGCAGCTTTATAATGGATGAGATCTTGAAAATACTTAAATTTCAATCCTGCTTGTTCATCAATTAGAAGCATTATGGTCCAGATTTTCCATCCTTTTAACTCCTAATTACGGTTGTTGAATTTCAATCAAATTTTATCTGTGGCTTTATGTTGATTAAATTGTGAAAGAAAAATAATTTACATGAGTTATATCCCTTTTGACTGACCGCCACTGTGACTCCCATGCTCTTTATTAGGGCCTTGTTTGATAAAATTTTCAGAGCCGTTTAGTAATCATATCCATTTGTTCATCTGTCCATCCATCATCTATTTGATTTCTGCAAGATAACTGCACTGGGAATTGTTCAATTGAACCAAATTTGGCACGCAGCTTTGTATTCATGGCATCTTGAATGCTATATATTTACACCTTTCTATAACATGATGTACAGGAAGCTTGGCCCCGATGTGTTTCCCTCCTAAATTTTGTTTCTGCAACTCTACTCCAGAATTTTTTATTAGAACCAAATTTAGCATGCATCTTGATATGACCATGAATTAGTTTGATTTCCTGCATTCCATGACATCATTTCCTGGAGTAATGACCTGTCGATTGTTTGTCCATGTAAACTTGGGTTTTAACAGCATCATTTCACCATGGATGGATGAATTTTAACCAAGTCTTTAATGCAGCTTTATGGTGACCTTGAATAAGTTGGATTACCAGCAGTCCAAATCTTTCTCAGAAGTTATTGCCCCTGAATGCCCATTATCCCATCATGGTTTCAAGTTATGGACTCAGAATGCCCATTATCCAAATTTTGTTTCCAAACATAAGTTTCTGTTTAAGATCCTGCCAAGCAAATTGTACTGAGCAGGACCCAGTGTGATGCACCCATCACTAATTGCCCTAGTGGCCATTAATTGTTGTACTCCATAACTTCCGCTTCTGTGGCATAGTGTTACCTAGGATTGTCAGACTGAGCCAGATTTGATGTGAGCTTTATATTGATGAGATTTCCGATGAGTTTAATTTTTAGACGTCTAGTACCTTTGAGACAAAATGTTAGGTTACAATATTGTTAGTGGTGTGATTGCCCATTTTTTTCAAGTTTTGTTTTTTGCACCTGGATCAGCCATGATTGCAAGCTTTAAATTGTTAAACTTTTACATGAGTTTGACTGCCAGTATTTTTCATCATTATTATGTAGAGTTATGCCCCATTACATTATTTAGAGTTATGACCCACTACAATTTGTAGAGTTATGGCCCGTTACTGTTGGATACACCCTGTGTGTTTCCACTGAGTTCCTGCTGAAAAATTGTAGCGAGCAATGAAACCATTGCCTAAAGGTCTTGTTGAATTTTTAAAAAAATTTACATGGAGATTTTAATTGATCTAACCTCACTGGAATTTGCTATCAGGCTTTCTAAGTCATCATTTAGTGATGTTATTTCCACTGAATGTTTAACCCATATACTTTTGTTTCAGAACAACAACTCTGAATCATGCATTTTTAATGAAAGCAAATTTTGTATGCAGCTTTATATTAATGCAATCTCACATGCCTTAAATCCTTTTGTGTTCTACGACATCAGTTAGTGTCCTCCTTAGTGCAGTATATCACCATCTTTACCTAGCCCCTGCCACATCAAAACTTCACTTCATACTTGTGATGAAAAGCAAGGGACACCAATACCTGGAATTTAGTTGCTTTTATTAAAACTGATTGCCTATTTTTCTATGTACATGTACCATCTAATTTTATTCTTGCTTACTATTTATTTACATAGTAAAATCATTTAAAGGCCCAGAGCTGTACATTCAGCCATCTTACATTCACTTTACAGACAGGAAAATTCTCTGCATCTAAACACAGTCAATTCTAGTGTTTAAAATTCTAAAGTGAAGAAAACAAAATTCTTAATTTTCTTCAATATCAGTTCTTTGCCAAAAGCACATGTGGTTTTACTGATTTGTATTGAAGAACTTTAACCTGAAATAGATTCCATATTGGCCACTGCATGTAGTTATAATCTGAGGCAAATTTTTTCTGTTTGATAGGGTATACCAAGTCAGTATTCCAGAGGTCTACAGGACCTTGTATCAAGCATTCTAGTGAAGACGCCAGATGATCGACCAAGGTAAGTGTCATATCCAACCTGTAAAAAGTTGTTATAAATCCAGTGTCAGCTTTGTAAATTGTATTTGACTTAAACTTCACATATTGTACATATAGTGATCAAACCTGGGGGCTAGAGTGACAGTTGTTGGCCCAAATGAGCATGACCGTTGGGCTGTATTTAGTGACCAGTGCCAGATGCATTAGCGAAGTGCACTAGTCACAAAAATAAGTTCAACATCTATGCAAACAAGGGATATGAAAATATCGCTTTCACCTTGAGGCATATATTTTTTGCTATGCAAAATTAAATAGAGGATAAAATAAAATATTTCCCCAACATGGCAATCTTTTCAGGACATTGCCATCATTGCTGGTAAAAAATCATGTATTTACTTACCTAGTGCAATATTACATTTTAGCATGGCATTTTAAATTTTTAGAACTTGCTTGTTTTTTTTCTTTTACATTGCTGACTATCCAGTAGCAAGCCCCTCACTTTTTTTAACCACAGTTCAAACTTGGTGAGAGAAGAAAAGTTGAATTGTCATAGCCAGTGAAATTTTAGCAAAGACTGTGATTCTTGAAATTGTGTAATTGTTCATGTGACACTATTTCATGACCTGAAGGCTGTAGTCTTTCACATAAAGGTAATAGTTCCTCTTCAGAAGTCATGCTAACTTGCGCATATGTCGTAGAGTGCTTACACTATAATTTTGCATCCCTTGTCTGGGGGTTTGTTTAACAATACACTATCAGTAACTGACACAGAATATGATATTTAGCAAGATTTAAGCTACAGCTCGCAAAAATTTGTGCCCCTTGGCAATAATGGGAAAAATTTCTGAAGCTTTTGGCATCGAATTGAATTTTCAACAGATCTGGTTCATCTGTGGAACTTGATATTCAGACTCTTTGCTACAGTTCATAATACATCTGTCTTTTCGATTGGGTTAGAGCACTACCACATGTATTACAGTGGTCTGGTTCCTGTCCACTTTATATAATAGAGTCTAAAAACAAGAAACCTTGATAATGATCTGGAACACCAGATATATACACACTTATAGAAGGAGGTGCAGTTGTTTGGGATCAAGTGATTTTTATTTTTTATGCAGACAATGAAATAGGAACTTAAATATTATTTGTATACTTGTGAACATTTACCATTTCATGGAGAATTACTATGAATAAAAACTACGGCAAACTTTTGAAACAACTTGCTCTCTTGCAGCATCTCATTTCTTGCTAAATAACGACATGACTTATGAATATGTTGAAAATGAGATGATGGTTTACATATTTTATCACAATGGCATTGACTTTGTGTACAGTCTCAGCAAGGAGAGAAACCTGAGTCATATGCTCATAGGCTGTTGGAAAAATTCTAATAAAGTAATGCAGTCTTAACTGAGTGTGATCAAAAATTGTAGAGCACAGTTTTCTTTAAGTGGCATTTTTTCAGCCAGCAGCATGATTACAATGGCACTTCAGGGTAGACCCCTCTGTGGAGCATGCATATGGAGAATTAGGAATGAAGGATGAATTTATTATTACTTTAATAAATACTGCATTCATGCTAGCAAAATTACACCATTTATTGTTTTTATTGAACTGGTATAATTACTTTGGACTAAAGTTGTGCTTCACACAGGCCATGAAAAAACACATACAGTGGAGTCTATCCATGAGTTACTTTGATTTTGCAGATGCATACGTATCTTTTAATGAAGTTTGTAATATAAGTAATGAAGTTTTTATGTAAATTATTATGTCAGCATAAATTTGCTCTCTGCTTCTATTTTTGATTTCAAAATAGAAAAGTAAGAATCAAATTTGAAATTTAAAATAAAAGTGATAAACACCATTGTAGGTCTATCAGAATCAGTTTGAAACATTTTGGACATGTACTACATTTTTCTTGCAAATGCATTACCTGATCACATTATGTTAGGATAGCTATCTTTGCTACCACTGAATCCAGCCCTCCCGGAAAGATGGAAAAAATGTTCTTCTGTTTTTATATATATATATATATATATATATATATATACACACGCACACACACGATATAGACAAAGGGAAGCAACTTTTACAAGTCATCTCTCCTTTCCACCTGCTAGGTGGCTACTTTTATATGTTTTCAACCAGATTTCACTTTCCCTCCACATCTTGGATATCATCAAGACAAGCCAGTTAATTCTATCAAATATATATGTTAAATTTAATCATCCACTTTTTTTTTTCTGTGGTACAGTAAGTGAAAATTTTGTTATATATGGTGCATATAACATTTTTGTAAAATCTGGTAAATTTATCAATATTTTTAAAATTATCATACCATTCCTTTTCATAACATTTGACTTCAAAAAGCAACATGTATTTCACGGGCGCTGTATTTAGGCATATACTCTAATTATAACTTGTTTGTAATGCAGTTGTCATTTATTTCAATTGTATATAATTGTTGTATGCATTTGTTTGTTTATTTACTTTCACTATGGAGATGGCAACATGGAATAACAAATGCAAGAGGTTCAAAGTATTAGAGGATGTACATGAAATGTGCCTGCTCAATACCAATTGCTCTTCCTCACACATTTGTAAAGTGTGTTGCAATGTGTACATAGAATACATGATCTAATGTCCTTAGGAAAACAAGCCCAAGGGTCACAAAAAAGAGCAGTATCTTTTTCTTCACAGCATGAGGTACTGAGCCTATGTCCCACTTCTGAGTCTCTGACAAGTTATATTGGTGGATACCAAGATGCCCCACCCCACCCCCATGAAAATTCAAATACCACTCCAACTATGGGGACTGAGGGTCCAGAGTTGTGCCTGTCTCCACCCATAAGGAGTGAATATACAGTACCCCATACTCGGTCTGTGCATGATAAATTTTTGCCAGATGTGAGGGTTTATTTTTGTACTCACACAGCTGTACAGCCGGCCAACCAGACTGAACAAGCTGCAGATTTTGACTTACATGGACAGATGGAATGCTGGCCGTATCATCCAACAATCATGGCATTAATCATCCACCATATGCCATTCCAACTTTTGACCAGCTATACAAACATACTAATTACAACTATAGTGGTCTTGATTCACTTAACTTGGATTGGCAAACTGGCCAGCAGTCCACATATTGCAATAGCTATGGTATCTTATGCCAAACATACCACACAGCAAAACCAATCAGCCAGATCAAACATTAATATACCACTTCGGAATATATCAGCTTTATTCACAGAACCATCTGGCTGAGCCGAACCATCCTTTCTGAACTGGCATTCTAACATGCCATGGCATATCATATGGAAACTGATGCAGGCCAGTGATATGGGCCATCTAGTTCAGAATATTATATATCAACCCACATCCAAAACTTTCTTCATGAGTGGTAAGACAGCAAGTGGTTTGCAGCAGGAATTACTTGCTACCAGACTTCATGATGGTCAATGGAAAGTGGACATGTTGAGTGATGGCTCTTCGCATTAATCTCCTCAATTATATCCAGCATTTGGGTAGAACACTTGTGCAGACATACAGTCCTAATACTGTCAGACAGCTCAGTAGTGGTCACATACCTTCTTAAGCAGGGAGGGATGAAATCACCAGGTCTTTGTGTCATGGTATCTGATTACCTTCAGTGGTGTTCACAAAAAGAGATAAATATTCAGATCTGCCACATACCAGGACAGCTGAACGTTTTAGCCAATTCATTGTCAAGGAGAGAACAACTACTGCACACAGAGTGGCCTCTCCATCTTTCACATGCAATTGAATTTGTGCCCTTTGGGGCTTGACGATGATTGATCTTTTCATGACAAGGTGGAACAACATATTGCCCACCTTCATCCCTTTTCCAGACCCAGAAGCATGGGCCATTGATGCTTTATCAGTCGGCTGAGAGTGAATGTGGGCCTATGCCATCCCTTCATCAGTCCTGATACCAAAAGTAGTCCAAAGAAGTGAGGGACACAAACTGCCAGATAGTTCTGATTGCCCCAACTATGATGGAACAAATCCTAGATCAGTGATCTGATGTCCTTGGGTGACAGGCATACCTAGGAAAGTCATAGCAACCCAGATTGTACTGTTACATCCATGAAACTCCTCCTTCACACCTGGCTCATGTCATAGACGCCTAGCACAAAGAGGAGTTTGGATCTTCAGTTGTTGAGAGGATTGCAACAGCTAGAAGGCCCTCCACTCTCAAGGCATATGGAGGGTTTTTAGTGACTGGAGTCTCATCATTGATGTCACACCACACTCTTTGCCTCTATTCCTCAGCTGTTCAGCTTCTTTTACTTTCTCTTTGAAGCCTAGATGTTATCCCCCATCATTATAAAGGGATACCAGTCCATGATCTTGGACATATTCTGACATCATGGATGAGATATTATTGGACACAACAAGGACCTTTCTGACTCGATGTCCAATTTTTTATCTATCCAGACCACACTCATGTTATTCCCAAAGTGGTATTTTCTCTGAATGTTGACATGGCTTAACTCGTCCAAGTTCAAGCCCATCATCCACATCCATCAGTATGCTATCATATAAGATTTGCTTTCTGATAGACCTTGCTTCGGCATGCAGTCAGTGAGCTTCATGTCCTCTCCATGGACCGAAACTACATGCAGTTTTGACCCAGTGGATGAGTTGTCCTAATGACACAACCTAATTTCATTGCCAAAAACAGGTTGTCATCACTAGGCAATCAACAAATAACTATTCATCCCACCCCAATCAGCCCGATCGATATGTCAAGAGAGGTGTGAAGCTCCAAGATCTTGTACTTGTTCTCAAATATTATCTGAAGCATACATTATCTGCAGTGTTTGGCCCTGCTTTTTCTTCCTCTCAAATCCAAAAAGCAAGACATAACACCACAAGTGCTAGCCACTTCATTAAAAGGATTTATAAATTAGCATACATTAATCATGAAAGTCTTGGCTCATGAAATACATGCAGTTTCCACAAGTCTGGCATTAGAATGTAATATCCATCTGAGACATTGTGGAGTCATTTAGATTGCATGCCCAGACCACTTTCTTCAGCTTTCATCTGATTGACATGTCCTCGCAGAGGAGGGAACAGGACCTCATCGGGCAAGTGGTAGCAGAACAGACAGTAACCACTCCCTTTATAAGCAGCACAACCTAATTGGTCACTTTTGCTGGATTCACCTGGGAAAATCTTTGAAGATGAGAGCAGTGAAGTGCAGAATCCCATATGGATCCCTTCACATATCTGGAACTAAGGTCTCCCATTGTGCTAAATTAACATGAGGAGAATTTCAACCATCAGTAGAAAATGCATGATCCTCCTGGGTGACACGGGTAGAAATAGGATACTCAGCATTTCCTCCTCCTCTTACCAATTCTCCTGATGTAATTTGATCAGGTAATGTATTTGCTGAAGAAAGCAAATATTTTAGTAAATTATGTTTCTCCTATAATACTTACTTTATCACATTATAAAGAATCCCTCCCACCCTTCCTCACAATGCAAGCATCCTTTAAGGTCTCACTTGAGTAAAAAGCTGGTTTAAATCAGATATACTGGTAGCCACCTAGTTGGTAGAAAGGGGAGATAACCTGTAAGAGTTGTTTCCATTTGTCTAGTTAATATATAGACATATATAATATATAGACAGAAACAAGTGTTTCTGGGGTGGGCTTGATATGGAGGTACCAAAGAAAGTTATCCTAATGTAATGTGATCAGGTAAGTATTGAAGGAGAGACATAATTTACTCAAAAATTATTGACAATGTTATTGACAGTGATCATAGTGAAACTGAGTGACTGGTTCATGCACTTTATTCATAAAACTATGATATTCATGTGTATATCAACTGATAAAAATGTAATTCAGTTTATGACAATAAGATGAAGATCAAATTGAACAAAGGTTGTAATGTTAAGCAATTTTTTGTTTTTCAGCTACATAGTTGTTTTGTTCAGTTATCTCAGAATTGATAAATATGTAAGAAAAATATCATTATTATAGTAATTAAATCTTGATTGCTAGATTATGTTATGTTGTGGCATCAGAATATGGCTCAACGCTTTGCATCTCATGATGAGCTAGATTTACCTAAGATGACAACTTGACATGATCTAGAATTCAAGATCACATTACTATGATAATAATATATGTATATGGTTTTAGACCACAATTATTTTCCCTTCTGAATAACCAATTATTATTGTACAGTTCTTGCTTTAACTGATAGAATTTGCAACTTTCTGCACACACTAACTCAGCTTAATGCCTGAAATCCTGAAAGTTTCATTATGTGTTGACTGGCTCATTTTTGTGTATTAATATCGTAAAGAGACTGACTCAAGCCAAGTAACAAAAAAGTGCTTGACTGATGAGCAATTTAGGTGGCATTTTATAAATCACTGTTCACTGCAGAGCATGCAATTTTAACAATCTATACAGTTTTGAAGGCCCATTAAAATCCTTTAATTCTGCATAATATGGCTGGAGGCCTGATTTCTTGGACACTGTGTGAGATTCCATAATTTTACAAAAATATGGCTGGGAAGCCCGATTTCTTGGACACTGTGTGAGATTCTATGGTGTCACATCCATTTTTGTGTTGACAAGGCAGTAATATGCACAGCTTGTGTAATTACATTTGAATCTATGTGAAACCACATCTGTACTTTTCGAGTAAATTTGCACTCAATAACCAGCATTTTGTAAATTCCAATGTTTACAAAAAAATCTACTCAGATGTAATTTAAACTGGAGTGATGGATGAGTAACACTTCTAGTGCAAACAGGGCAAAAACGATATGGATAAGTCAAATCTAATACTTCATTAAAGTAAATTTTGAGCAGAGATGGAACAGAAGCTGGTTAAAAATTAAAGACTGCTTGATGTATTAAATGGATAATCAAGTACATGATTTGTTTTAAAAGTTACTGCCATGAATTATACATGTAGTTGACCAGATTGATCTATTTTCTTTTCAGTGCCAGTGCAATATTAAATGACCCACATGTGAAGATACACTTGTCAAAGTTTATTGCAGAGAATGAGATTTTACTGTTCCAAAAAAGCTGTAAAGAGGACTCAAGTAGGTCTTCCCCTAACCCAAACATTTCCACTTTGAAGATAAAAGCTGCAAAAGGGCTGAATGATTTGGGTTCCAAACCAGTTAGCCCTCAGGTGCCAAAGAAACAGAAAGCCAGTCCAGAACAACAAGACAGTGGGCTTAGTATAAACTCATCTAATGGTAGGTGATGCATGGATAAATGTCTCATTTTTTCAGCTAAATAATAGATTTTTTTTCAGAACTCATGCACAATTTGAAATTAATAGAAATATGTCAGAGTTACAAGACATAGTGTCAGATGCTGTAGGTCGCCGGTTCAAAACCTGGCCGAGTCATACCATAGACATATAAAAATGGTACTAGCAGCTACCTTGCTTGGCACTCAGCATTAAGAGGTTAGTGTGAGGACTGGTCAGCCTGGTGTCAGGATAATGTGACTGGGTGGGACATAATGCTACATGTCTGCAGCATGATGCCCCAGTGCTAGACATCACTATAAACTGCCACACTGCAGACATCATAGTGATATGACTGAAATTTTTTTAAAGCTTCATTAAAAATCCAAATCACACACACACACACACACACACACACACACACACACACACACACAAGACAAACTCTATGTACTTGCTTATAAGATGAATCTAACTGCAAACCACACTGATCCAGATCTGCCATTACATAATGTGCTGGCAGATCTTGGTCAATACAGTTTGTTAGGAGTAATCAGTAGAACAGACAACATAGACCCCAGTCTCCTGACACATTATGCAATGGTAGATTAGGGTCTGTGTTGTTTGCATTTGGACTCCACAGTTTAGTGAGTATATATGGTAAAATATGTAAATTCTGTTGTTGTTCAATTATTTGAGTTTAAGTTATCATCATCATCATCATCATTATCCTTGCTGATGAAATGCACATTTATTCTTATGGTTACCAATTTTGTGTGCTTTTCCCAAAATTGTTTTTTCCCATTCATACTTAAATTTGTTCATGTTGGAAATAGTCCGCATGTTTCCACAGTATAAATACTATTGATCGCTCCAGTGGCCTAGTGGTTAGAGCATCCGCCTCAGATGCTGGAGGTCGCAGGTTCAAAGCCTGGCCAAGTCATACCAAAGATTTATAAAAATTGTACCTACAGCTGCCTTGCTAGGCACTTAGCATTAAGAGGTTAGTGTTAGGACTGGTCGGCCTGGTGTCAAAATAATGTGACTGAGTCGGACATCATGCTACATGTCTATGGCATGATGCCCCAGTGCAGACATCATAGCGATATGACTGAAAAATTATTAAAGCTGCGTTAAATATCCAAATCACACACACACACACACACATATAAATACTGTTCATTGGGTCTTTAAAGTTGTGGTTTGTAGCCACCACAAAATCCATGAAAATGGTACCCCATAAAAAATGGTGACTTCACAGTAATAAAACTTGCACTGAATTGGAGATTTTTCCTTTAATATTTGCTATCAATCTAGTGCATGATAACAGTTGAATAGCCTAATAAAGAAGAGGTGTTGGCAAATGTCCCCTAAAGAAAATACATGTATTGGTTTATGTTGAGATAAATTTTCTAAAATGTTTAGAGAGCTGCCTCATTTTCAGACTCCCAAGGTGTAGAGAAGAAAGGGGTTAATGACGAACAATTGTCTGACTACTCAGATGACTTTGATGAATCGTCCGAAAATGGTGAGTCTTAAATCAAATTTGTGTTGTCTGTTGATGAATAACAATGGATGTATAGAACACCACTCTTTATGTGCTCCACACTTCTCATACTCATGTAGAATATATTGCTGCCATAACTGTTTTCTTGGAATAGTACACTGAGAAGTTTGATTGATTCCTACTTTTGTTCCCTATTAGGCAATGAAAGCCAATCAAGGAAAGTAAAGGACCTAGACTAATTGTTCTAAATGTGTCACCTTGCATTCCATCACGGAATTAAGGAATCCTTGTGATAAGAGCACATACAGCATTCTTGCCTTAGGTTTTCATTTGGCACACTTGTTTTAGAGTCAGGGAACCTCCAGGTGCAGCAATGAATCCTCGCTTCCACTCATCCAGTTTCCAAGTTAGTCATTATTTTTATAAACTAACACAACACTTGTAACAATTTATCTATATCTAACAGTTTACCAGTTGATCCAAAAGATAATAAAATTTCATACTAATGAATGACCAAATATTTCCCAAGTCTTAGTTACTGAGATGTTTTATGTCTGACATTACAAAAATGTATTAGAACAATCGTCTTTGCGACCAAGACAAGGATGTCCAACTGTTGAGCTCTCCCGCATACGGTACATACTAGAACCAATTACTGCATAATATCAGTTGATTGCTAATCTTGTTTGAGCAAACTTTATTGCTCTCAGAGGTTTGGTATCAGCTGATTTCATCTTAGTTCCATTTACTCTCACCCATGAGCAGAGAAAGAGCAGTTCTTTTGTACTCCATATTTGCTGGATATAATGGACCTGAAATAATTTTAATAATTGATGCACTAAATGAATTTTATACTGGTATATTGCATTGCAGATATTTATACACCACAGTAATTATGCAGAGTGCTTGTCTCGGTCTAAATCATGCTTGTCTCAGTCCAAATCATGCTTGTTTTGGTGTAAATCATGTTTGTTTTGGTCTAATTCATGCTTGTCTTGATATAAATCATGCTTGTCTCAGTCTAAATCATGCTATTCTTGGTATAAATCATGCTTGTGTCAATCTAAATCATGCTTGTCTTAGTCTAAATCATGTTAGACTGTCTGAATCATCCTTGTCTCTATCAAAATCATGCTTGTCTTGGTCTGAATAATGCTTTTCTCAGTCTGATTCATGCTAGTCTTGGTCTAAATCATGCAAATCTTGGGCTAAATCATGTTTGTTTTGGTCTAAATCATGCTTGTCTTGGTCTAGATCATGCCAGTCTTGGTCTAAATCATGCTTGTCTTAGTCTAAATCATGCTAGTCTGTCTAAATCATGTTTGTCTAAATCATGCTTGTCTTGGTCTAAATCATTCTTATCTTGGTCTAAACCATGCTTGTCTCTGTCAAAAAAATGCTTGTCTTGGTCTAAATCATACCAGTACTTTGCATTTTATATATAATTTACCTGTTGTGTTTATAATCACAGTTCAAGAAGATATTAATAGATTGACATTTGTGTCTATGCATCCATCCATTCTCTTTGTCTAAACAGTAACTTCTATTTTCATTCTGTGTGTCTGTGCATCCATCCATTCTCCTTGTCCAGACAGTAACTTTTATTTCAGTATGGTTGTCAGTGCTTCCATCTAATCTCCTTGTCCAGACAGTAACTTTTATTTTTAATACTCTTTTTGAGACCAAACTTGTGGTATTGGTCATCTTAGAATAAGGATGTGTTGCAC
Organism: Megalonaias nervosa; assembly: GCA_016617855.1. Classification (NCBI taxonomy): domain Eukaryota; kingdom Metazoa; phylum Mollusca; class Bivalvia; order Unionida; family Unionidae; genus Megalonaias; species Megalonaias nervosa. Next base: position 41,432 of record JAECUM010033776.1, read on the forward strand.
AATTAAACTCTGTTGTCTTATGTGCAACATCTCAGAATGCTTACCTCCCTTTGGCAAATGCCTCTCTTATCAAGTTGGTGCCTGATTTTACAAATATTAACCACAACCTTATTTGTGAAATCAAAATATTTTCATCCCTTAGGTGGTCCATTTTTTTCTATACCTTTTTTATTTCTGGAATTAATTTATATCTATGGTTTTGCTAACAGTGACATTGTTGTTAGTACTTAAAATCATTGACTGGAAATGTGTATTCTTGTTTCAATCAATGGAATTGTGTATTGATGTGTCCATGATTGGAGTTGTGTGGTTCTATGATTGGAGTTGTGTATTGCTCTTCCACAGGACCATTGTTCATTTGGACTTAAAATTTTTGACTTACAGGGACAACAAAATCCATGAAAATTGGTACAATATATACTTGCTTGTAAGTTGAATCGAGCTGCAAACTACATAGACCCAGATCTGCTTGAATGTGCATTATGCTATGGCAGATCTGAGTCTGTGTTGTTTGCAGTTAGACCCTTTTTATAAGCAAAAATATATGGCACCCCATGAGAAGTTGTGAATTCACAGTACATACATCCTTTCCAAGGTTTGTTCAATATTGCTTAAACATCTTTGCGATAATTTAAATGCCATTTTGTTTTGACACCATATTTTCTGCTAACTAACAGTTAAACTTAACTTTTTCTCTTTGTTTTAGACATACCAGAGGAGTTTGAAAATGACGAGAGAGAAGTTCAGGATGATTATGCAGATGATTTTGAAGAATATGACTCTAGCGAGGTGCTTGTAACAACTTGTAATCTTTGAATTTGACTCTCCCCCTACCAGTGGCTTGTAACAACTTGTAATCTTTGAATTAGACCCTCCCCCTCCCAGTCACTTGAAACAACTTGTAATCTTTGAATTAGACCCTCCCCCTCCCTATCACTTGTAACAACTTGTGATTTTTTAATTACACCCTCCCCTTCCCAATCATTGTAACAACTTGTAATCTTTGAATTTGACCCTTCCCCTCCCAATAGCTATATTTATATTTCTGAAAAAAAAAAAATATTATTCTGATGCTTCTTCCATTCTCACAGCAAAATATCTCCATTATTTGATCTGTGTCTCCAACTTAAAAGTGATATATTGTCTAAGACAGTGATGATAAGGAAGGCACACTCTGACATCTTATATAGTTAAGATTTTTTGTAAAAGATGGAAATAGGAAGTTGGGAACATATGTCTTTCCCTATCGAATCAAATTTACAAAAGAAGATCCTGCTTTTGTATGTTTTCTTGTTTGTTTTGTCCTGGAACGTCAAACATACTGAAAATTATCTTAAAGCTTAAGCAGATTGGTTCATGCATAGAATATTATAGAAATAATACATTTGAGAAGAATAAGCAAAGATCATTATGGAAGATCTCCAGATGTAATGAAACTCGATTATAAAAACCTATTTGATCCTTAAAAAAAATCTTTATAGATATCATTTACATTGCAGTTGCACATTCTTCATCACTACTGTAAATCTTGACTGCCTCCCCATCCCTGAATTCTAGGTTTTATTTGTTATAATTGAAAGTGAATCTGATTCCACTGATCAAGTTTTCTTACTGTGTTTCAGCCAGATTTATAAATGTTGTACCTTGTCATTTTTCATCATACATGTATTTCATTATAATTCTCATAAAAAAATGAATACATATATTCAGCTGCTGTGAATCATAATAATTATAGAATCATGTTATATTTTAAACAGTCAAGTAATTATGATTTATGTTTTTTTAATTTGATGAACTGATGATCAGCTAAATGTGTTAATACCTTTTCGGTGTAAAATGATTTTCTTGTATTTTTTGTAGGATTTGGATAAACTGGTGACACATGCCAAAAAAGCACAGGAAATTGTTGTGGAGGATAACTTTTTTGCTGATGACAAATGCAGTGAACTCCATCGAAACCAGACTGTTATATTCAGGGAGTAAGAGATTTTGTCTGTTTTCAGAAGGAAGATAATTGTATGAATTCTTTCATTGTTGGCATGTTTGTTTGTTTGTCTGTCTCTTTCCTTTAGCTCACTGGACTATTAAGGCCAAGTCAGTTGATGATATGGTCCTGCATCTTTCGTGTGTCATCCAGTGTGCATCATACATCTGTCAACAATTGCTGCTTTCAGCTTCTCAAAAACAACAAAGTTAATTTCAGCCAAATTTGTCAGAAAGCTTACTGGTGATAAAGGCTTTTCAGATTTGTACAAATGATGCTCATCTGCCATCATATATGGCCACCATTGTTAAAAATAGAAACCTGTTAAATAACTTCTCAAAAAACACTGAACAGAAGTTAACCTAATATGACAGAAAGCATCACTGCTTCAAAGATTTGTTTAAAAGCTTTGTACAAATGATGTCATCAAATTTGGACACCATAAAAATAGAATATTCCTTAAATGACTTCTGAAAAGCTATTCAACATAATTTTACCTGATTTGACTGAAAAACATTCAGGCATGAAGGACTTTCAAGGTTATAAAATTATCCACCATCAGATATGGCCACCATTACTAAAAATATAAAAACATTTAAAGGACCTTTAAAAACCACTTAATAGAATTTGACCAGATTTAAAAGAAAGCATCTTGGCATAAGGGGCTTTCATTTCATTTTTTTGCATATGATGCTGATTTGTTATAAAATTTCTGCAGATAGAAAAATCCTGAAATTACTTTGATAAGCACTAAAAAGAATTAGATCAACTTTGACATAAAACATCCTGGCCTAAAAACCTTTTTCTGATGGACAAATCATGTTGATGTGCCATCAGATGAGGATGAAATTACAAAAACTTGAGATATGTTAAAACAATTGTTTTAATAATATATACAACAAACAGTGTTGGAAAGAATTCTTTCAGAATGCAGCCTAATGACCTAGATTCCTTGATCAGGTGCTCTTGCATCTGCCTGTTAGGCAGATGTCAATTGAGTGAGCAATGTTACTTGGGACTCTTCTTTTTTAAAACATAGTGCAAACGACAACAATATATGTTGAAGTTTTTAGTTGTAGATGATTGCTAGGATCATCTACAACTCAAAACTTCAACATAAATTGTTGTCTTTTGCACTGTGTTAAAAAAAACGAGTCCCAAGTAACATTTTAGAGTTATTGCACATCTTTGTCTTGTAATTTCATGCAATTTATAGCAAATCTTGTTAATGAACTAGTCCTGCAGTTTTTGAT